>JAKCPI010014048.1:0-102037 GCA_023213315.1 Euborellia annulipes
TTATTTTTTAGTTATTCTTTAGAATGTATATTCTCATTTTAACGTGAAATTTGTTTTAAGCACATTTTACTCTTGTGCATCATAGGAAAGATATTAGCCATGCTAACAAAATATAATAAATATTTTTCTATGTAAATTTTACATCTTTAATTCTACGCCGGAAACTAAATATATGTCGACTCAAATAATCTGGTGTCACAAGCATAGAACACAATTTCCAATTACTGAAGTTAAGAGAAAGTTGTGTGCTTCGCTCAGGGGCCCACATCTTGTGGATATGTGGATGGCGACCACGAGCTCCCGAGCTTAGACAGGCAGTCTGTTCTTTGTATGTCTGTCTCTTTCTTCCTTTTTTAACAGGCCGTGTGACGGACCGGCCTGTTCTATTTCTTCCGGTCCAAATCGCATGATAGGGTTGGAGGGAAAGAGTGAGGTCCGCCGAACCCGTGCGGGAATAAGGCGAGTAGAGAAGAAGAAGAAGAAAAAGTTGTGGGCTGTGCGATCTGTCACACCAGTTTTTTTTACTTCAAAGAATATATATTTGCATATTTTAGTCTTTTTTTTTAAATAAATTTCGTGATTATTAACAATATAAGCTTACAATAAATGATTTGATATAAATGTAAAATGACAAAAAAATTTTTTGCAAAAATTGATTCAATAGTTGTGATATTCTTTCTCAATGTCGTAAAAAGGCTGGAAAAATATAATCAAACTTGACAGAGAGATTTTCTTCAAATAACAGGAAAAAGAGGTTGTCAAAAAATTTTTTTTTATCAATACAATATAGGCATAAAAAAATATTATTTTTGATTTACTATTAAAAGTACACAAATTGGTGAAAAGTATAAGTAGTAAATAAATATTTTACTTATTCTCACCCAGCTCAAATCTTATTTCTTATTATATTTATTTCAAACGGATTTTAATTAAAATCAAGTGAACTCAATAAATACACTAATCACATTTTGTAATTAATTTAGTTCCGCTTATGTAATAATAATGCCGAAATAAAACAGATTTGTACGACTCACCCCCCCCCCCCTCGCCTTAATTTCTATCCGAACTCATATCTGGATTATTAAACGGAGGAATAAATATGAGCTCATTTACAGCCAACAGCAAATGAGATTTCCCTCCGCTCGGTGGTCATTTCAAGGGATCTTTTTGCCCCCCCCCCCCTTAGCATCGTTAAATTCTATGGAGAAACAAAATGAACTTTAAATATGGTTCTTGATATTTGATTGAAAAAAAAGAAAAAAAAAAAAATTATAGTAATTTTCCTTCATTTTCTATCGCACCCTTTTCATAAAATATTAGTATAATTTGATTCCGAAATTCTTATTTTATTACTTACAATGAAAATAATATGTTATTTATTGGAATATCGAATATTCTATAAAACCTTAAATATTATAATCGAACATTGTTCATATCTACTGGCGCACAGCACACAACTTTATCTTACCTTCGGTAATCGAATGTTGTGTACTGTGTTTGTGACACCAGATTTTTTGTGTCGACATGTATTCAGTTTCTGACAGTACGGTACATTCGATTTTCAAGATGTAAAATTTATATGTGAAAATATTTATATTTTGTTACCATGGCAACCATTTCTCCTATCTTTTCTATGGAGTACAAGAGTAAAGTGGTCTTCACAAGATTTCAATGACAAAATGAAAATATACATTTTAAAGAGAATCTAAAAAATAATTGATTTTTGAATTTAAAAAAAAAAATTTAGAGAAAATCGAAAACAACTGAAAAAGTACATCAGTAAAGTACTAGTACTCTTTGGTCGATTTTGTTCAAAAGCTTTGTGTCACGTCCCATGGGGGTCCCTAACTTAAATATAAAATTTCAAGCTCCTAGCTCTTTTCGTTCTTGAGATATTTTGTTCACAGACAGACACACAGACAGACAGACCATGGGGCGAAACTTTTTTGGATTCAGGGGACCTCAAAACGTGTATATCCATCAAAATCTCGACATCGAATTTTTGACGTGAATCCAATACTTTCTCTCTATATATATTAAAACATATATAGGCCTAGAGGTAAGAGAAAGTAAAAATAAATGACCTACTAGGCCTATGTAAATCTAGAAGAGCTTTGGTCACCTATCCCTTCCTTTTTTTATTCAATCACCTAACTCCCATAAAAATTATACAATAAAATTCATAAATAAAGGGTTTAAAGAATGAAGCAATACACCCTACATCATAAATAAAGCTTCTAAAATAATAAACAACAGAGAATTGAAAAAACATGTTTTTAATAACATAACAATAACAAGAAAACATAAATTCAGAGGGTTTTCATTATTATTATCATTATTATCAAATGGATTTTAAAATATTTACCAGAGAAAATAAATAAATAAATGAATGAAAATACAATTAAAATTCATTAAATCTAGCATGTTTTGGTTGAATTAGCAAAAGAGAATTTCGTAAAATAACCAACCATTTGATTCAATTGAATGAGGATAGAAGTTTTATTTTTAAAGTCCATTTATGGAAATCTAATTTCTATTTGGTTTGTTAAAAAAAAAAATAATAATAGTCATAATGGAAAATCCAGAGAAAATGCATTTTATTATTTTATATTGAAATAGTTACTCGTCGAAAGATGGAACAAATAATTAATTTTAATTGAATTTTAGTAAAGCAGAGTTGTAGAATTTTTTAACACCTTGTTACTTATAACTTAACCGAAAATTAACAAAGATTCGAAAATGAAGAAACTTTTATTTGCCGGCCTTCTTATCAGTCGTCAGTTCGTGTTTTAGTTCTTTATCTCGGTCAATTTGTATTATCTCTTTCATAGTCGAGAATTATAAGGTAATAGTGAGGGTATACACCAGGAGTTGTCAATATTTTTAACCGATCGCCCACTTTTGTACCTCTATTAGTAGTAAAATTTTCTATCCTCCCACTGCACAGTGGTCTAGATTTGAAAAAAGTTGGCCAAAAATCGAAAAAATGATAGTCACAGAATGACTTTAGTCCCATATAATCTTGTAGAGGGAGAGTTGGTGCATATAATTCCAAAAGGAAATTGAGATATCTTGTATAGTTCAGACGCTACATGAGTTCAAAGTTCAAATACAAACAATCTTTACAAGATTTTTTTTTATAAAAACAAAACACTTGTTTTTATAAAAAATATAAAAAAATATTGTTTGTATTTTGCCGAATTAACACCAGATAAAATTTTTTGATGACCGTAGGTCCTTAAGATGGGATCGATGTGATTCCGAAACGTAGACGATAATTAGTTTTTTTTTTATCACTTGCTGGCTGCCTAAATCTACCTAATCCTAATAAAATATATTCTCTGAGTTGAAATTATTTTATTTTTTCATTTGGTATCCAAATATAATGATATAAATAAATTTATCGGACTGCCTGGGATCCGAACTCGCGCCCCTTTGACTTCCAGACTATCATTATTGACATTTGTCAACAACTCTAGCCGTCTCGGCCACGGGGTGTTATCTTTTTTTTATTCAAAGTTACTACGGCTGGTAATCCATTCTAAAGGGGACCGGCCTTATGCCGGATTATCCGAAACAAAATCTATACATAATGCATATATATATTTATCTCTTGAAAAAATCTGTAATGACATTTTGCTTTCTTAAATTATCCGTTTTTTTTTCTGCACTAACCCTTTTCAACATGCCGGATTAGCTGGTATGCCAGTGCATCGAAATCCGGATTAGCAAGACTACTGTATTTTATAATCTTAACTTACTACTTTTATAAAGCAAAAAATTTTGTTAAAATGAAGAAAAAAGTTACAAGATTCTTTAAAAAAAAAAAAAAAATGAAGGAATCAACTACTCCTTTCTTGTGTCGACGATTGGCTGAGTCAGCAACAACAACACCGCCACCACCACCACCGTCTACAACAACAACACAAACAAGACACCCCCATTACAACAAGAACAAGAGGATAAATCTTAAGAATTAATGTCTTCCATCAGAGAGAAAAAACAACTTGCTGAATTATAATATCCAGAGAAAAAAAAATGTCGGAAAGAAGAAGGAAAAAAAAGAAGCAGTTACAAATATAAATTATGTTAGGAAGTTGTGAAAATTTTATATTATTTTTCTTTTTGTTTTAAATTATGAATATTAAGCCAAATGTAATCTCTAATATTATTCTAGGCAAAAATAATTTTATTTATATTTTCTTTTAATTAAACTTTATTCAAGCATATGTTAACAAAATCCCTAAAGAAGAACAATAAACAAGGACCTTACCAAAAGAGAAATCACATCACTGTTTTGACAGAATAATTTCTAATTGATAACAATACATTTATGAAAATACCCAAGTGTATTGAGCTTGCACTGGTTTTCAATTACAAAAAATTAAATTAAATTAATTTTGGCAATTGTATTTTTAAAAATATTTCCAAACCTACCGGGTACTTACTAGCGATCGGAGAGGGTCCATAGACCCCCTTTGAACAGAAAAAAAAAATTATTAATATTATGATTTTAATAATAGGAAAGTTCTAATAAACAGTAATTTATCATAAAATTATATAGAAACATTTATTTATGTCAAAAATTAGGTGTTAATATTTTGATGGAAATACACATTTTGAGTTCAACAAAATGGTCTGTGTGTCGATCTACTGACTTTTGAACAAAATATCTCCAGAACGAAAAGAGTTTCGAGGTTGAAATTTTTATTTTTAATTGTTTTAAAGCCTTTTTCGGCATCTAAGGTCATTAAGATCCCATCCGGCTTTATTTTAAATGATTAGTTGCTCGGTAGGGATTTTATAATTGAGTTACCCCACTCTTGACATGCAGCACTAAACTTTTGAAAATTTAAAATCAACGAAATACTTTTCGACACACCCCATATCTTCCGGTACTCCGTTAAGTTACGTTATTTCCTATCTCTAACTCCTCCTCCTGCGTTCGCTTCTAGCTAGTGAGCTAATCCTTATTTCTGGTTCCAACCGGTTTATCCAACCTCTTCTAAGCTAGGGAGGATGTCCAAGTTTGAGTAGGGACTCCCTCAGCCCCGGCTTTTTTTTTCGATTTTATTTAAAATTCATAAATTCACATATTCTTTAGAACTTATTTAAAATAAGAAGTCACTGATTGTTTGTTTATACAACAGGAGATGGAGAAGCCATAAATAGAAAGCCTCCGATTTTTACAATCCTGAGATAATTTCATTTTCACTGATATTTCAATGATATTCGCTAAATAAGTAAGATAGTTCAACTCGCCAGTTATTATACATAGATATACATGTATTATACTCATATGATTAACTCCGGAACAGTAACAATTTTAAAGGACTGAAGATAGGTCCATAAAATTATCTCGAAACGTCTCATTGGATTGTAAAAATCGGAGGCTTTTTATTTTGGCTGCACCTGCTCCTTCTGTTGTAAAATATATATTCTCATATCGCCCAAATTGTTTGAAGCCCACTTTACACTTGAACTTCTTAAGAAAGAATAGAGAAATGCTGGCTATAGTAATAAAATATAAATATTATTCTAACGATAATAAATCTTATCTCTTGGATTCTGATTGAAATTAAATAGTCTATAATATCAATTGTACTGAACTATCCGTCACCCCAGATTTTTTATAGATTAGAATTTAATTAACATAAAACAATTTTCATTGTGAAAGGTATAAATTTTTTACGTAAATTTATATAAGTTTTGTTTTAATCATTTTTTTTTTTTTTTAATGAAATATTCACTGAAAAGGAAAAAATAACAAATTTATTATCCATTAACTTTTTTTTTTATCATGTGTTGTTCTATTCATTGAAGCAAGATTCATCAATCATTTTCATTCCGCTTGAACACGTTTAATAATTAATAAATTCGTCAAAATCTCTTTCAAGACAGCCTTTGTTTTATACCCAATAGACGGCCTGGCCGGGCCCTACCTCCACCCGGCTGTTTTGTTTCACTAATATTCTTTCCCTTGATTATTTTTGGGATCATTCGGTAGCCTACTAAAATACAACTTTTCGATTTTTTTTAAATTATAATTTATTGTCTTTTCAACTTCACTTAAGCCATTTTTTTTTAAACCGATTTGGGCTTCACGAAACTTGACAAGGTAAAAAGATTTCTGATTAAAATTTATCTGCATAGTCCCACACAGTTTACTTCTTAAAATTTTAATTGTTCATCCCTTTCATTCCTTTACTGATGAGTTTAACCAAAACTATAAACATTAGTTCAATGCAATTACTCTATTCAAAGAAATAAATTAATCATTTGAATACGTACTTTTTTTTCCCACGCTTTTCTATATTCCCTTCTCGGTCCACTGACCCGTTTTGTCTCTCAATTTGTTTGAATATTCATGTTTTGTGCTAATACAGTTTAATTATCTCGTATTATATGCTATTTCATGTGATATCTCTCTGGCAAACATCCACAATTGGACTTTATAGTTGCTCCAGGACATCTAAGTTGTATATCGATTCTATACATAATGATTTAATCAGAGAAAATAAACAAGTTTGAATAATTGCTAGCTATTATGTTGTAGTCGAGTGCCCATCTCTCTGTTTGTGTATCGTTGTTTGCTAGGATCCATGTCGAAACAATTGAAGTTCCAACCCCTATATTCTCTCAATTAATTTTGTTTTTTGCATAAAAAAATTAATAACTTTTTTAGCATTCAATATTTTTTATATCATAGGAAATATGATCTTTCGAAAATTGAATCTGTAAGGTTTTACTGTTGGACATCAATTGTCTATTTTCAACAACCTGTCATGTTTGTGTTTATTTCTTTAAATAACATCTTTGAGAATGTCTCTCAGACGGTCTATCTGGAAACAAATTCATTCTATTTTTTTTTTAACTTTACTTTCTCTTATTCAAGTTAATATCTAGAGAGAAAGTATTGCCTTCTTTTCAAAAATTCGATTTGAAGATTTTTATGAAAATTCTCCTTTTAAGGTCTACTATTTATAATTTAATAGTTAATTTTAAACTTGTAACCGTTGGCTCTAGTTGAAACATTATGTTTTAATGGGAGAATTAAATTCAAGTATAATACATAAGGTTTTTTGTTTCAATGATCTATTTATTTAACATTAACACTTTATACGCATTTCGACGCCATATGTGTCATCATCGGAAGTGAATTACATACTGTATGTATACATTACATTACATACTGTATGTACAGTATGTAATTCACTTCCGATGATGACACATCTGGTGTCGAAATGCGTATAAAGTGTTAATGTTAAATAATTAAATCATTGAAACAAAAAACCTTGTGTATTATACTTGAATTTAATTCTCCTATTAAAATTTAATAGTTAGATTCTAGAGTTGAGAGATTTGAATAATCCGGAAAATATGTAAGCTATCCTTTAAATCCATTCGTTTATTAGGTTAGAGAACCTATCGCCTATAGAGTGGAGGACTTATGCTATAGTAGGTTTTCATGCATTTGACTGACACAGTATTTTTTCATTTAAACTTAACTAACTGCGTAACCCTTCTTCAGTGGGTATCTAGACTTCCTGTACCCCCTTAGTTAGATATTTACTCCCATTTTTGTGGAGAGAGGATAATCAATTCATTTATATGCAGTGATGGTTGACATCCAAATCACGGAATTCCAACACAACTCTGGATTAGATTTTTATAAGCTCTAAATAAAATTCAAAATGTAGCCTCTCAATGGGACAAATTAGTGAAAAATGGCTAGCCGCTTTCGATGGGTTTCTTTCATTGATATTTAGTTTTCACACATACAATTTCTAGCACAGGCCCGCGTGTGGCGGGCCATCCCATCCGATCGATTATAATATTTAATAACTACGTATGTATTTTATATCAAAACTATGAAATATGCATATCTTATTATTTTAGAGTCCCCTGTGAAATCTTTCTCGAAATGATAAAGGAGTCTCTTTGAGACCCTTCTATCCCTTTGTGTTGTATCTTGGCTAATCATTAATTTGTGCGTTCTGGACTTAAGTAAAGTGCTTTTATTTAAAGTTAGTCAATTCTCACCCAAACTTGTCTTTATATAGCCTATAGACTAGCTAACTTGTCTGCTTTTTTAAAAATAAATTTACACATAAAATGAAATTAATTACTAGCAAAGCTGGTGGCCATTGTAGTCTCATTAGCCATTAGGCCTCTCTCTCCGGACCAATAAGGAAAGAGACACGAAGTGGACTAAATCATTTGGGATTAATACCTTAGTAGAGAAAGGCTCGAAAGCACGCCAGGAAATCGCCCTTCAGGTCCTTTTAACTTGCCCAGTGAGAGGGAGGATGGAAATTTAACATAAGGAACAAATTTTACTTCTAAGGTAAACCTAAAAGTAACAAAAAGTTGGATAATCTTTATATCAGTTGAATTGAATATTAAATGATAGGTAAACTATATTTTGATAATCGAGAATATATAAAGATTCTTTCTTTGTCTTTATTATTCCCGCGGGGCGGGATCGGCGGTAAGGGGGTCTCTGTCGACCACGATGTGTTTTTGCGACCGGAAGAATTAGAAAAGGCCGGCCCGTTGCACTGTTGAAAATATAGAAGGAAGGGACAGACATGTAAAGAATAGAAGGACTGGCAGTCCCAGCTCGGGCAGCTCGTGGTCGCCATCCACGTACCCACAAGATGTGGGCCCCTGAGCAAGTGCATATATAAAAAACAAAGGATCAAATTTATGTTTTAAAACATCCTCTAATTTAATTCTCTCCCCCTTCTTACATTCATTCAAATTGTAATGAAATAATTGAATATCAAGAAAACATGGCAAACTTATTTATTTTCCTTGAAAATTTAAAGGAATCTTGTTGCGAGAAATTTTATAATCTTTTTTTATTTTTTCCATTAATTTTCATTAAAAGCTAAAAAAAAAGTTTTAAGATGAAATATGCAAGATTTCATCAATCATCTCTTTCCCTTAAACCCTTTGTAAAAATTTTATTTTTCAAGAAAATTTTCTTGTTAACACAGCGACGAGTTATCTGAGGAATTTCGCGGTTCCACGGAATCCACTTAATAGAATTCAAACAGGAGTTTATTAATTCCTCCACCTCCTTCAACGTTAACGTTAAATAGAAATAATTAGATCACCATTTTAAGATGAGCAATTTTCTTATCATTATCACTCTAATAATTTGTTTAGATTAATAATTGTATAAATAATAATAATTTGTTTGTATAAATAATAATAATTTGTTTAGTTTAATAATTTGCCTTTATAAGACAATATAAGCCCTTCATCTAATAACATTTAATTTTAATTTTCAAATATTAGTCCTATTATGAGATGAAATTACCTCGTTAAGGATTTTAGAGACGAAATAAAATAAAAATTTGAATTTTTAGAAACATCCTAACGATCGGTATTTTGGTAAAAATGAATTAAAATTTGCATAATTTTATAAACATAACAGTGTATTCTTAAAAATTTCATTCAAATTAAAATTTATTTTAACTTTTCTCAGGTAAATTCAACGACTATGAAAAAAAGCATATTACTTTCTCTTACCTCTATATATGTTAATATATAAAAAAAAGTATTTGATGTCAAAAATTCGATGTCGAGGTTTTGATGGATAGGTCCTATACATGTTTTGAGGTCCCCTGAATCCAAGAATGGTTTTTCCAACATGGTCTGTCTGCCTGTGTGTGTGGCTGTGAACAAAATATCTCAAGAACGAAAATAGCTAGGAGGTTGAAATTTTATTTTTAAGTTAGCCACCTCCCTGGCACGTGACACGAAGCTTTTGAACAAAATCGGCCAAAGAGTACTAGTACTTTACTGATGTACTTTTTCAGTTTTTTTTTTCAATTTTTCCATTATTCGCTCTAACGATTTTGATTAAAATTCAAAAATCAATTATTTTTTACATGCTCTTTAAAATGTATATTCTCATTTTGTCATTGAAATATTCTGAAGACCACTTTACTCTTGTACTCCATAGAAAAGTTAGGAGAAATGGTTGCATTTTCACATATAAATTTTACATTTTGAAAATTGAATGTACCGTACTGTCGGAAACTAAATACATGTCGACACAAAAAACTGGTGTGCTGTGCGACTTGTCACACCAATTTGTTTTACTTTACGATTATTTCAACTAATATTAAATAAAGTAGGCCTATATAGTGTGGGGGCAATGAACTCGCATATATTAGTATACTGGTATATATTTGGAAAAAAAATACCTTAAAAATTTCTAAATTTTGTATTTTTTTAATACAGTATGTAGATTACTTTTTTTTTTTAAAAAAAATATTTTTTTTTCGCTCACTCCTCCTTGGGGTCGTCTACCCATTGTTCAGGAAGGGGGATGAAGTCACTCTGGCCAGCAGCCGAAGGCAGCTAATATTAGCTTAAATTTATTCTTTAAACCCACTCCCCCCCACCCAAAAAAAAAAAAAAAATTGACTCCCGCTCTATTATATCTGTAAATTTTATATTTCCATTTTTGTTAGAGGTCATGATCTTGTATGCATTATAAAATAATTTTTTTTACCTTTTAAAATGGGGGGAAAAAAAAAAAAAAAAAAAAAAGTTCATTTTGGTGTTTTTTTTTTTTTTTTACTTATTTTTAAAAGCTTATTAAATCTATAGTCTATATAGGAAAAAGAGAATAACTTAGCAATCTTCACCCTCTTAGGTCATTAAAAATAATTTAAATTATTTTTATACTTTATTATAAATAATTTAAAGCTCAAACTTGAAAAAAAAAAAATCTAAAGATATTTTTGAAAATTCTGATCACACACACTTTTTCCCTCTTCTTTCTCCAAAAGTTTTCGCTACAGTTTGTGAATAGGAAATTGGCAGAGTTGTTTGGCCACCGTTAATGAACCGTAAACAGAGAGAGCTAAAGCCCTTGGGGAGATATGGTTTGGGTGGTTGGTACTGCCTCTAGTAGGTGTACTTGGTCTATATGGTATTAACGGTTTCCAGCATTCGTTGGTGCTTTAGATATTCCGATAAAACATATGAATCCCTTTAGAGAGAGGGTGGACAAAATTCCCTTCGCTTTTAGTTTAGGAATATACAGTACGTATAAACTAGTAAATGAGTGGGGGAAGGCTAGCGAGCTAGACCTCTGCATATTAATTTAATCGACTCTTGCTTGTCTCGCAAACTTACCCTCCGCATCATTTAATATTAACGAAATTTTATTATTATTAAATATGTATAAATTCCAAAAAACCAGTGTGACTCATATATAAACTAATGTAATTATATCTTTTATAGAAAAAGTTTGCATATCAAAGTTTTATGAATTAATATAATCTAACCCCAGAGCGGCCAATCTTGAGGAATATTATTCATAAAATCCGATATGCAACAGATTTGTAGTGTCGACATACGTATATTTAATTTCCGACAGTAGGACATGCCTTAAGATAGAATTCCAGATGTAAAATTTATAAACCTAGATAAATCTTTAGATTTTGTTACCATAGCAACCATTTCTCCCATCTTTCCTATGAAGTACAAGAGTAAAGTGTGCTTCAAACAATTTTGAGAGCAAAATTAGAATATAGATTTTAAAAAACATCTAAAAAATAAGTGATTTTTAAATTTTAATCAAATTAGTTAAAGCCAATTTTGAGGAAATCGAAAAAAAGCTGACAAAGTACTGATTAGTAAAGTACTAGTACTTTTTGGCCGATTTTGTGCAAAAGCTTATTTAAACGCTCAGGGGTGTGCCTTACATAAATATAACTCAAATCCTTCATTCTTTCAATTAACCACAGACAGACCATGTTGCGGGATCTCCTAACGTGTATTTCCATCTAAATCTCAACATCGAATTTTTGCATGAATCTCATACTTGCTGTCTATATATATGTACGTATGTATATTAACGTATATATAGGTAAGAGAAAGAAAATTCGATATTATAAGGGTATTTATGACTGATAAAATACAGTAGAAGAAAATGCAGCCTTTTTCTTCTATTTTTTATTCCTGCTCAAAAATTTGATAGAATAATTATCTCAATAAATGATTTTAAATTGAATTAACATTAAAAGATATTATAGAATTGTAGTATAATGCTATACCGTTTTAATTGTACTCGCCCTGCATATAACCTTCACGGTTTCATTAGTGTCAGTTACTTCCGGAAATTAAGAAAATTTACTTATGTAGAAATCCTCAGTATATACATTCCTGTTTTTAAATCACCATAACGTAAATACAAATCAAATAATTAAAAAAAAGCACAACCAATTATTACTGTGTGACAACACCATGTTTTTTCACTACTTCAAATATTTCCTTACAATTTGTCGCTCCAATCGATGGTTTATTTTTGTTCTTACGTCCCCTCTGCCCGCCCTCCTCCCACTGACAATCAAGTAGGAAACGAAACCCCTCGCTTACGTCAACATCTTTCCTTTTCCCCCTTTCTGGCTAATTAGGAGAGAGAGAGGAGAGAAGAACATGGACCAAATTGACATCTCATGGTCATCCCTTGTTGCTTTAGGTTAGGGTCTGGATTAATCATGGTGCCGTTTGTTAGGTTAATACTAATGCCAAGGTTAAGTCTAATACAATTCTCTTCACAGAGGGAATCAAACTTTATCGAATTATCGTTACTACCAAGTCTCTTCAGAATCCCTTTTTTCTCTATTGATATATCAGTATTCTTATTATTCTTATTATCGTAAGAAAATATATACCAAGAATAGCCTGATATAATTGATGAGTTTTTTTTTTTTTTTTTTGTTTTTTTGAAATAGTATAATGGCAAATTAATTTCTTTTCATTTATTTATATGATTATAAATTCTAGCTGTTATGTTTACTATTAGAAAACTAGTGTAGTGGACTAGGATGTCGACTTCTACAAAGAAGATCAGTGTTCAATTCCTGAGCTTGAAGATTTTGTCATTAAGTAAAAATACTTATTTATTGTAAGCACATCCTCAAACAGGCACTGCATTAGAATATTGAATAACCCCCAGGCAACTCTACGAGGAGAGGGAGTTGCAGTGGCATCCACTCCTATGGAAGTGACGTGAAGAAGCTACCATCTCATTGATGGATTCTTCGAAAGTAGTAGGCTACACTCCGGTGCTGAGGGGGTCCCTTCCTCAATCTAGGACTCCCTAACATAGAAGATGTTGGGTAAAAGGAACCGGGTGAAATCAGAAATTTTGAGTTCACTAGCTGGAAACGAACGCAGGTGGAGGAGTTAGAGATAGGAATTGAATGTAACTTTACGGGGTGCCGGTAGATGGATCGGTTGTGTTTGAGGTGTGTGTCTTCGTGCACGAAAGCACCTCGAGTAAATAAACAGGGATCCAGATAGGAATTTCAAATAATAATAATAAATGGGTCTAAATGGCCTCTGATAACAAAAAGACCTTAAACAAATAAAAAAAATTCATTAATTTTATAAGGAAATTGGGTTTCCTATTCAAAACGAAGCGTTACTTTTCCTCCCAACAACTCCTAATCCTCTATAAAGCCCAAATTCGGCCGTGTCTTGAATATTGTTCCCACCTTTGGCGAGGGGCGTCGAAAGACGCTCTCTCCTCCTTGGAAGCCATACAGAGGCGTGCAATTAGACTGATAGGTGATTCTACCCTTACTGCATCCCTACAGTCGCTAGATCATAGAAGAAGAGTATCTTCACTATCTCTCTTCTACAGGTATTACCATGGTCAATGCTCTGCCGAATTAAAATCAATTATCCCACCCAATGCAACATATTCACGGAACACAAGAGAGGCATCTTCCCAGCATCCCTATGCTGTTCAGATCACGACTAACAGAACAAAACAATTTCATTCTTCCTTTGTCCCCATGACCTCCCGTGATTGGAACAAGCTCCCTGCGTCTATCTTCCCCGAAACCTACAATCTTCAGACTTTCAAGTCTAACCTCAACAGGCATCTTCTCAGTTCCCGCAGTTGAGTTTCCCCTTTATGCTTCTCCTTTTGTTTTTATTTTCTTCCTGGCTGCATGTGACTATTGGTCATTATAGGTCTTCGGACCTTATGCACCCATTCCAAAAAAAAAAAAAAAAAAAAAAAACTTATAAGTAAAGGCCGGACAAAAAAGCACAAAAATATGGAAACAATGCTTTTTTTTTTTTTTTAAACATTCACACTTTTTTCTCATTCACACTCACATTCACACACTCATTCACACAGTCTTTTCGGCAACTCAGGCCATTTAAGACTTTAAACGATATCCGTTATTGATTATTATACATATTTGGGTCCAGGCATTCTTATTTAAGCCATTTGGTATCCAAATGCCTTAAATAAAATCTTCGGACAGCCTGGGGTCCGTACCCGCGACGTTCGGTATAGAAGGTAGACGCGCTACCAATTACTCCAAGCCCCGTGGGCGAAACAATGCTTAAAAAAGCATAAAAATCTTAAATAAAAAGTTGTCCAATAAGCATAAAATTTAAAAAAGCATCTCATAAGTAACTTTAGCAACTCATACCAATTAGCTTTATATTTAAAAAACTAATTTTCTTTTTTTCTTTTCAGGTAAATTCACTTCTGCACTTGCGTTGACCTATGAATGAATTTGTTAACAATACAAAAATATCTTAAATAGTTTTTTTGTTATTGTTAATATATTTATTTTAATGAAACTTGCCCTTTCCTCAGCGGGTGAGTTGAGTAATCTAATCACTTACCTTTTTTTCTTCATACACTTAGTTTGTACTTTCTCTTTAACTGCAACACCAACTATCTAATTTATCTCTAATTAAACTTTAGCAATTCAGTTAATAGTGAAATTAGAGAGTAAGAAAATTTAAACAAATCGCTAAATAATATCACTTTTACTAAGTATTAAGTATATGATACATTCCTTTTTAAAATTTATATTAAATTAAGATAAATTTCATGGTGGGGGATTGACTACGTCAAAACATGGCACCAAATCAATAAATTATAATCTTAATATTCTGGTATAAATCTATTTTGATAAAATAAATTTTGATTTTTTATCCAAATTTTTCCGTTTTTACTTGAGCCCTGAGGGCCCCGGGGCCTCTCAAAGAGAAATTTTCATTAAATTTTGATTTTTTAACTAAATTTTTCGGTTTCTATTTGGGCCCTGAGGGCCCCGGGGCCTCTCAAAGAGAAATTTTCAATAAATTTTCTCATTTTTTAATATATGGGGGCCTATGCCGGCTCGGGGCCTGGGGCGGACCGCCCCCCCCCCCGCCCCCCCCCCCCCCCCTCGGTACGCCACTGTTTGGGTTCTCTGTCTTCTTATGGAAATTCATAAAATAATTAAATTCTTCAAACGAAAAATTATAAAACTGGGTATATAATTAATTTTTCTTGAATTATTTTAATTTCATTGGATTATAAAAATTTTTAAATTCAGTAGCGCTTTATTTACGTATAGTAAAGATTAAAGACCTGACTAGGGATACGGTATCGAAAGAAAAGTATCGATACTTGTACTTGGTATCGTATCGAAAGGAAAGTATCGATACCAAAAAGTATCGGATGAAAAGTATCGATACCACCAAGTATCGAGTATTTTTTAAAGTATGAGTATTTTTCCTCTTTTTTTAAGTTTTTTCGGCATCTTAGGCTCCTGATGTCGTTCAAAGGGCCCAACGGAAGATCAATGGGGTATACTGGTGCGCCATTTTCCTCAAAGTAATGAGCACCAGGAGGACGGGGTTTTCTCAACCAAAATACGGATTTCGCCAAAATAAAAGTCTGTCCATTTTCACTGGTCGACATAAATGAACTTTTTTCTTTCACAAGAATAAAGATATAGATATGAGATTCTAGAAATATTTTTCATCAATTCAAATATCATTTCAGTTTTTCCCCATCAGGCACACTTTTAGAGATATATAGAAAAATATTTTAATAGAAAAAGTGCTCTAAACGGCTGATGGAAAAATTCTAACTACATATCTACATACATACTGAATTCACTATAAAAAAATGTACTAAATTCACTAATCAGATTTCTTGTGAAAAAAACCTTGTCGACCAGTATTTTTATTAGTTTATATATCAGCCTTTCTATGTAATATTTGCGCACTTTTAAATTTAGTAAATACAGTTTGCAATAATACAAAAAAAATTAAATTAGAAATTTAATGTTATTAAATTAAAAGGTTTTTATTAAAAAGTATCAAATTTTCTATTATTAATAAATAATTATTAGGAATATGATGGAATAAAGTCTATCCCACAAATATCGACCATCTGTTATATATCAACTTGCTATTTATATCAAGAGAAAAAAGAATATGAGATATTCTTTGGCAGAATCGCAATTAAAATATTTATATAACGTTTAAAGTCTCTCTATATGGCCTAAGATGCCGAAAAAACTTTTAAAAAAAAAATGATATTTGAATGAGTACTTTTCATTCGATACCGGCAATCAAGTACTCATATGAGTAAAGTATCGAAAGAAAAGTATCGAGTAAAAAAAGTACTAGTATCGAAACAAAAGTATCGATACTAGTAAGTATCGATACTTTTTTCGTGTCCCTAGACCTGACAAAAATACATAAAAATCTTGAATTAAAAGTTGTACAATAAGCATAAAATTAAAAAAAAAAGAAGCATCTCATAAGCAGCTTTTACTCATTAATGGCGAATACAAGGGGGGGGGGGGTAAAGGAGGTAATTATAATTTTAATATAAAATTTTAAAAATTAATACTTAAAAATTTTATTTGTATATATATTCTGGTAAACAAGTACATAATGCAACTTTAAATTACCGAAAGTGTGAGGTCAGTCCCACCAGATTTCCCCTCCCCTGCGAGTATCCGCCGCAGGGGAGGGGTAATCTGGTCTCAGGGCCCGAGTCAGAGTAGGGGGTCCAGGGGGCCCGAGCCAGAATAGGGAAAGCGCGATTTATGCAGTTGCCGAAGGATTTTTTGCTTTACATGCTCGTTTTTGCTGAATAATGTTTTGAATTATTTTTAAAAATTATATAAATCGTGATTAAAAAAAAGTAAGAATCAGTAGCAAACGTGCTCGAGCCAGCTGGTGCTGGACAAGCCCCTCTTGGCTAGACACGAAGCCCGCCGAGGGCGGGTGGCGCGACTAGCTTTTCATATAGGCCTAGTCTACATGTTGAAATTCAAAATATTCAACCATACTTTGGTGGAAGTTGATGGTTTTTACTATCAACCAAATTTGTAGGAGTCTATTAAAACTTTAAATTAATAAATTATAATGCCACAAATAAAAATTAAAACTAAAACCGGCTTGGTTTATAATTAACTACTCACCCAAAAGGGCGGAACTATTTTTTATTTATCCCTCCCCTCGCTTTTTTTAGGTCAGTAGATTAACTTAACGTTGATATGAATATGTATTTATGAGGAAGGCGACGCATTTTTAGCGTTGACATCATCATCATCATAAACCGCCTTGTTGACAATGATACCATACTTCCCTATTAGTCTACATCATTAGCCCTTCCTGTGCACCCGCAGCCATGAGCATCCACATTCATAAAAAAAAAGGGATGATAGATATAATATCCTTTCGGTGGAAATTTATAAAAAAAAATTGTTTACTTGATCAATTAGATTCATTGATATAAACAAAAGTGTAAATTTATGAAGAAAACAAAATTAACATTTATTTCAATTTGCTTATAATGATACAAGTATTTAAAATTTCCCATGAATTAGTAAATGTTGAATCACCAATTTAAATCTTTAAACGAAGTTCAATCAACTTTCTTTTCAAAAATTGAATTTAAAAATTTCAATTTTTTTTTTTTTTTTTTTGTTTGTTTGCCTTTTGATGAAAGTCCTGAATTTGAGGACTAACAATTTACGGATATCAGAAAAAGGACGATCCCAGATTGATTAAAAAAATTTCGCTGAATCGTATGTTATCAGATCGAGAGTCAAAGGATTCAATTTTCTATCTATTTCGTGGAAATACGCTAAAATATTTTTTTCTCTTGCTCTTGTGGTTTCTTCGTTTTCTGAACAATACAAATTTAAATTAATTTTTCTACCAATTAATTTAATATATATAGACTTGCAGAAATTAATAAGTAGTAGAAAAAATAAAAGGCTAAGCAGCTATGTTTATTTCTTTATTAAAAAAAAGCCGACAGCGACGTTTCGGACCACTATGTGACAATCTTCATGACTAGAGTTGAGTCAATAGAAAAACCGCTTACATTCTCTGAAAGACATTTCATAAAATTTATTACGATCTATCAGATATCCCATCAGATATGACATGTTGAGTTTGGCGCTGAATCGATTATATCTGATAGATCGTAATGAATTTGATTGATTGTCTGTCAAAGAACTTAAGAGGTTTTTCTATTGACTGAACTCTAGCCATGAAGATGGTCGCATAGTCGACCGAAACGTCGTTGTGGGTTCTTTAATAAAGAAATAAACATAGCTGCTTGACCTTTTATTTTTTCTACTGCATACTGATTAAGCTATTCACCTCGCTAACATACGAAATTAATAAATATTATTTTTACTTTTTCTTACCTGTATATATGTCAATATTTATACTGTATATATTGAGAGAGTATTGGATTCATGTCAAAAATTCGATGTGGGGATTTTGTTGCAAATGTTTGTGGTCCCCTTGAGCCTGTGGCGGTTCCAGAGGTGTTTCTCGCTGGGGGGGGGGGTAATATGGAGTGACTGGTCGCACAGCACACATTTTTCTTAATTTTGGTAATTTAAAGGCGCATTCAGTATTTGTTTGCCAGAATATAAATACAAATCAAATTTTTCAGAATTAATTTTTAAAATTTTACATTAAAAATTCATTTTTTTTTCGAAAAAAAAAGTATTTTTTTTAAATCTCAGGGAGGGTAATTACCCCTTTTACCCCCCCCCCCCCTTGTATCCGCCCTTGCCTTGAGCCCAAAATAGTGATTTTCGCAAAATGTTTTGTCTGTCTGTGTGTCTGCTTTCAATTTAAAGCATGAAGGAATTAAACTACGAGGTTGAAATTTTATATTTAAGTTTGGTACCCCCCTGAGGCGTGATCAAATTATAGGCTAAAAACTACTAGTACTTTATAAATTTTTTTCATATTTAATAAATTTTACATTGTGAATTCTAATATATCGGTGGAAACTAATTAGATGTCGAAACAAAACATCTCGTGTGACAAGCACAGGACACAAAGGTAAGAGAAAATTGTGCGCTGTGCGACCAGTCACACCAGATTTTTGTTCTATGATCTTTGGATTTATATTAACTATCTTGACTCCAAGGTCGGATCCAGAAGAGATTCTCGGGGTGGTGGAATCTGGTGTGACTGGTCGCACAGCACGCAATTTTTTCATACTTTTCGGTAATTTAAAAGTGCATTTTGTACTTGTTTACCCGAATATATATACAAATCAAATTTGTAATTTTTAAAATTGTATATTAAAAATAAAATTTTATCCCCAAAAAAATTTTTTTTCTCAAATCTTTGGGGGGGGGGGGTAATTAACTCTTTACCCCCCTTGTATCCGTTCTTGCTTGACTCACTTTTCAAAGGAAAATTAATTATCTAATTTCAAGGCACTCAACTCGATCACATTAATTTTATATATTTTACTTAACTCGCCCCCTATTTTACTAAATTAAATTCATGCCACATAGGGATAATTACCAATATATAGGCTACTAAAAAAATAATTCAGCGTTTCCTATCAATTTCATATTACTCTATGGTATTTAATATAATATAATCCACGCTAAACTAATGATGAATTACAAAACAAAGGATTAAATAATTTAGACGATAGAACAGATCCCAATAATTTAAAGATTTTTATTATTAAATCATCCAACCGGAAATCCCTATTCACTGATAGTACTTTGGATATAGTTAATTTTTCTCACCCTCTCTTTGATATCATCCTTGTTATATTAATATACCGTAGATAAAAAAATTATTACAACGATAATTAAAAGAATAATTAAAAAGTTTCGATAGCTTTATATAAATATTTTTTAACAAATGATAAAACAACGAAATTTTAATTCTGAATATTAAAATCTTTTCATGATTATTTCGAAAAATTATGATTATGCCTCTAATAAAATTTAATTAATCATGATGGGTCGTGTTAAAAAATAGATTAATTTTTTATTCTCTCGATATATGAGAGAAACAGATATGAATCTAAAATTCATTTTATAAATAAAAAAAAAAAAACCAACCCTATTTTAGTTGGTCAGTCGCTCTGATAATCCGGCTAGTTTAAATCTGAAAAAATAAAAATATGAGCTATAAGATAAATTAGAATAGAAAAAGCATGATTATAGCGCTTGAAAAGAAACGACTTTTTTATTCTAACGACAAGTTGCTTAAAAATTCAAATTTTATTATTATGTCATTCGAAGAGAAAATTGAAACGTGACGCATAAAAAATTCTAAAAATAACCCTACGAGAAGGAAGAGAAAAATTCTTAAATATTATAAAAATAAACGTGTTTATCTATTTAACTTTTCATGCATATTCTGTAAAACCAACTCCAAGTGCTTTTTTTAATTAATTTTAGAAAAAATAATTCATTTTCGATATTAAATATTCAAAAACAATTTTTTTTTTTTGTTTATTCTCCATCTCATTTGTCAATAGAATTGTTTTTTTTTTTTTTTATTTAACGTCAGCGAATTTGACTTTATAAATAAAAAAAAAATAATAATAAAAGCTGTCAAATTATAATTTTTACCACTAAATCAATCCAGTGACTACTGCATCATGCATTTAAATATCTGTTTATAGACATGAAATGATTTTATGACAACCTAGAGGGGGATGATTGAATTTTTAATATTTAAAAAGTCAAAGTAATATTTTAATAAAGATTATATATATCATGTGTTGGTCCATGAGGTAATTATGAAAAACATATAACCAAGTATTTATTAATTTAAATAAGCGAAAAAGTAGGTACCGCCGGGATTTGCACCACGGATCTTGTCGATTTACGCTCAACACGCCCTACTGTTGGACCACAGTACGCACTCGCTTATTTAAATTATGATAGATCGCTGATTTCAGTCTACTAGAGAAACGCCGCTCTAATCAAGCGTTCAGATTTCTCCGCTGCTGAGGCGCGATCTAGATGAACGTTTTGAGAAATTAACTCAATTATGCAATTAATAAATAAAGAATTATATATATCATGTGTTGGTCCATGAGGTAATTATGAAAAACATATAACCAAGTATTTATTAATTTAAATAAGCGAAAAATGTAGGTACCGCCGGGATTTGCACCACGGATCTTGTCGATTTACGCTCAACACGCCCTACTGTTGGACCACAGTACGCACTCGCTTATTTAAATTATGATAGATCGCTGATTTCAGTCTACTAGAGAAACGCCGCTCTAATCAAGCGTTCAGATTTCTCCGCTGCTGAGGCGCGATCTAGATGAACGTTTTGAGAAATTAACTCAATTATGCAATTAATCTATCATAATTTAAATAAGCGAGTGCGTACTGTGGTCCAACAGTAGGGCGTGTTGAGCGTAAATCGACAAGATCCGTGGTGCAAATCCCGGCGGTACCTACATTTTTCGCTTATTTAAATTAATAAATACTTGGTTATATGTTTTTCATAATTACCTCATGGACCAACACATGATATATATAATTCTTTATTTATTAATTGCATAATTGAGTTAATTTCTCAAAACGTTCATCTAGATCGCGCCTCAGCAGCGGAGAAATCTGAACGCTTGATTAGAGCGGCGTTTCTCTAGTAGACTGAAATCAGCGATCTATCATAATTTAAATAAGCGAATGCGTACTGTGGTCCAACAGTAGGGCGTGTTGAGCGTAAATCGACAAGATCCGTGGTGCAAATCCCGGCGGTACCTACATTTTTCGCTTATTTAAATTAATAAATACTTGGTTATATGTTTTTCATAATTACCTCATGGACCAACACATGATATATATAATTCTTTATTTATTAATTGCATAATTGAGTTAATTTCTCAAAACGTTCATCTAGATCGCGCCTCAGCAGCGGAGAAATCTGAACGCTTGATTAGAGCGGCGTTTCTCTAGTAGACTGAAATCAGCGATCTATCATAATTTAAATAAGCGAGTGCGTACTGTGGTCCAACAGTAGGGCGTGTTGAGCGTAAATCGACAAGATCCGTGGTGCAAATCCCGGCGGTACCTACATTTTTCGCTTATTTAAATTAATAAATACTTGGTTATATGTTTTTAATATTTTAATCTATAAATAGTCTGTGACCTTAAATAATAGTTTTATCCCTTGATGAATTTTTTTTTACAAGCAGAATTTATGATAATATTCTTATTTACATTATAAATATAAGAGAGAACATCTCTTTAATGATAGATATAGATTAACTGGTAACTTCGTAAAAGTATTATTTATTTATATGAAATACGTAGTATCCAAGAACCGCAATTTTGCACGTTTAATACAATATTCATATATGTAAATATATAAAGCAAAAATAAAAGAAAATCATGACGTCACTTGATACTAAAATCCTTTCTCCAAGGAGCATTTTCAACCAAAATCTTCTTATCTTATCACTTCTCACTCTCTCTCTCTTCTTGCGTTTCAAGCCTCAAAAGCTTATGTTACAAATTCCTGTCCCATATCCTGCACACTTCACCCATTAGATTTCAAAGAAGCAAACAAAAGGTGATCATAATATTATTTAACATATTAATGGATTTCATTAAACATTATTTGGCATAGTATTTCGTTGTTTCAGGGTTTTTTGAAATTCGGCCCCTAAGTACCCCACCATTTTTTTGAAAAATTCGGATTTTTCAACTTTTTAATGAAATGAGATATCAATATGCTTTCCACGCTAAAAGTCCCCTCCCCTAAATGAATCCCCCTCCAAAAGTCCCCCTCTCCCATTAAAGTAATTTTTGCGTTGTTTTTTTGAAATTGTATTTTTTTTTCCAACACTT
The DNA here is from genome assembly GCA_023213315.1 of Euborellia annulipes. NCBI lineage: Eukaryota > Metazoa > Arthropoda > Insecta > Dermaptera > Anisolabididae > Euborellia > Euborellia annulipes. The sequence continues at coordinate 22,947 of JAKCPI010014048.1, forward strand.
TTTTTTCTCTTCTCCATCTCTATATATATAAAGAGAGAACCCATTCCAATCCATTCCATCCACGTAAAATAGATTTTCTTCAATTTTTCGTCTCAGTTACACGTTTAGGCTTCAACTTGTGCTCATTCCTTAAGGTGCGCGTCTCGAAAAACGGTTAGAACACGATTGACTACCGAGTTACTCAAGGCGGCAAGAGATGGCGTTAGTTTTTCCCATAGGAATACAAGGGATTTATTCCATTTCATTTGAAAGTTTCCATCTAATTAATTAAGGGTAAAAAATTAATTATTTTTTAACACAATGATTACTAATTTAATTATCTATAAGATATAGAGCGAATTTTTTAAAAACATCTTTTATTTAATGTGATTAATGTATTTTAATAAATACGCTAATAAATGAATTCGTATTGAATTATAAATTTGGAGAACATATCAGAAAAATATGTGAATTCAATTTATATTATAAAATATACAAAACTTTTTCTTTATTGCCAAATAACGCCCACTTGATTAATTAAAATTTAATACGAACGCCTGATATATAGACTATTATTTGTGTTGACTTCCAAGGAGAGCATGCCATTTTGTTTGCCTACCTTCCAGGACAAAATTTTTACCTATTCGTTTTATGGGGGAGGTGCAGAAACACTTTCAAAAACAAGGGGAGTAATAATTCAAACTACCATTTATAATGAAATTCTATTTTGAAAATATATAAATAGTGCCTTTTACACTTGTAATTTTATCTATTATTTTTTGTATTTTAATAAATACGCTAATAAATGGATTCGTATTGAATTATAAATTTGGAGAACATATCAGAAAAATATGTGAATTCAATTTATATTATAATATACAAAACTTTTTCTTTATTGCCAAATAACGCCCACTTGATTAATTAAAATTTAATAAAACAAAATTTTGTTTTAATTAATGAAAAAAAGCACTTGAGTTGAAAATAAGGACCTCATCCCTCTCAGTATCTTTTAATGCCTATTGAAAATGTATTTATTCAAATATGTATATTATTTAATTTCAATCGGCAAGTCATAAATAAAGCTTCTTATAAAGAAGGGGTACGATTTTAATAAATAAAAAAAAAAAAAAGAAATTACATTCAGTAAAATAAACGAAAATATATTTTCAATTCCACGATTTTATATATAAAGATAAAATAAGATTGAATTTCATTTTAAATAATCATACACAAACGTGGGTGGTTTCTTGATCAGCTTAACGAAAAAAATAAAGAATTCGCTAAAAAATAAATATCGAAATGGCCCAAGATACTCTATCGTCCAATTGTTTTTTGTATCATTTATAATTTCGAATAATTGTGATCTGAAACTTTAAATAGAATAATTCTTTTATATTAAAAATCTGCTGACACACAACTTTCTCTTACCTTTGGTAATTGAAAGTTGTGTTCTGTGCTTGTCACACCAGATTTTTTGTATCGAAATATATTTAGTTTCCGCCGGTAATTCAAGATATAAAATTTATAAACACAGAAAAACATTTATATTGCAATATTTTGTTACCATGGCAACCATTTCTTATATCTTTCCTATGAAGTACAAGAGTACGTGTGCTTCACGCAATTTTTAAATGACTTTGTACAGTGAGCGCCACAATTAAGTCCACACCTGATAGTTAGAACCTTAAGTATATGGTATAATATATGGTGTATAATGAAATAATTTTAATGGCCGAATAGGTAAAACGTAAAATCTGGTACTGATAATTTTATTTTTCCTTTTCAAATTTAAAATTATTTCACCATAAAATATATAATATACCATATACTTAAGGCTATAGGTATCAGGTGGGGACTTAATTGTGGCGCTCACTGTACATTTCATCTAAAAAATAATGAATTTTTGAATTTTAATGAAAATCGTGTGAAGCGTATTTTGAGACAATTAAAAAAAAAAAAAAAACTGAAAAAGTACATCAGTAAAGTACTAGTATTTTTTGACCGATTTTATTCAAAAGCTTCGTGTTAGGTTCCATGAGGATACCGAACTTAAATATAAAATTTCAACCACCTACCTCTTTTCGTTCTTGAGATATTTTGTTCACAGACAGACTATGTCGCGAAAACCACTTTTTTGGATTCAGGGGACCTCAAACTTGTATATCCATCAAAATCTCGACATCGAATTTTAGACATGAATTCAATACTATATAGATCTATAAATTAAAATATATAGGTAAGAGAAAAAGTAAAAAGATCTTTTGTCAAATTTAGTATAAATGGTCACCTCCATGAAACCATTTCAATTCATATCAATTAAATTTTATGTAATTTTCATTTTCTGATCCATTCACATTTTTAGTCCCCTCTCTACAAAAACAAAACATTTTTGAAAATAATTATCTTCTCTATTGAATTTGTTGTTTGTTTATGTTTGTTGTTCTCACGCTATTTTTGCCGAGTGGTCGTCATCTCTCCATTTGTAATTACGACTACCGATCTAAAACGATCCAATTCAAAAGAAACGCTCTTCTATTGATTAAACTAACACATTTCCCATACATTTTGTTCATTCATTTAGTTTTGTTCATTAAAAGTATTGTCGGATATAGCCTAACATTTTTATTTCTGATAGTCCTTCCACAGATGGGGTATCCGCCGTTTTTTAAATAATATTTTTCCTGAAAATAGACATTTTTTTCGGTAGCATTTAACCCTAGACGTGATTCCCATTGGCTTAGCAGACGGTCGAATTCACAGACAATGAAGTCGCGCTTCTTGGAGGTAATCCAAGCTTTGATAGCTGCTATTACCCCTGATTTGAAGCCTCTTGTCTTTCGCTAATTGTTCCTTAGCAAAAAATTGCTTGATTGATTTTTGCTGCCTTCTATTCATTTACATAATGCGTAAAGCATAATATGACAAATATAAATATGATTTACGATGCCCGTTTTTATCAACTAAACATTGAAGAATATTTTTGTAATAAAATAAATAAAAGCAAACACACTCAAAAATGTTGTTCTGATCGCTAGAGCGACTTGATCATCTTTTTATCCAATCGTTCATCACAAAAAAATTATCATTTCTAATTTGAGAGTTTAATTATTTTATTTATATAATTAATTAGTTTTGTTTGAAGGAATGGATGAAAGGTTGAATCCAATGCTTTCCAATGGGAAAATTCTGCAATTTTTCGAGTCCATGCATTTGAAAATTTGAGAACCCGAGTATTTTTCCTGAACATAAAGCCCAAAATTTCCATTTGTAAACTTGAAGATGACACACATAGTGTCGAAATGCGTATAAAGTTAATAAAATGAATTGAAACAAATAACCTTGAGTACAATTTATATTCTAATTAAATATGTTTCAACTAGTCCAACGTCCAGTATCAATTTAACCCAAAATTTCATTTCGAAATTCGTCGATCAAACAGACCATGACCGACAGACGGACGAACATTCCGCTATTATATGAGGGCAATTCGGAAAAAGTAAAGAACGTTTTGTGCTAGCGAGGTGTTACTAAATTTCGCACATCACTCCAGAAACAAAGCGCTAATCAATGGAATGGCACCATTCAAATTCCCCCAAAAACCGAAAAAAAGCCAAACAAATTTTGAGCACCTGGTGCTTGGTGGCAACTGTGTATACAGAAGGCATAGAAAAACTGTAAAACTTCATGACAAGTGTTAAATTTAAACGGCGACAAATCGTAGAAACCTAAGTATCAAATAGTATGTAAATAAAGTTTTACTTTTGTATATCAGTTATATTAAAGTTTGTATACAAAAACGTTCTTTTACCTTCCGAATGACCCTCGTATATAATATAGAATAGTATTATATAGTCGACTGTTAAACATTTAAACGTTTGATTCTGAATTTACTTCACAAAAAATCAGTGTACTAATTACAATCTCTTTTTTATATAATTAGGAAATCCTTTAGGTGGATATTTGATGAGTGGTTCAATTATTCACGTAGTATATCCACAGATAGACCCAAATGTTTTTCTGTGTATCATTCGTGATTATTTGTACAATATAAAAAACAAATTTGCTCTCATTAGATCACCTCTCTCTTTAGAAAAAAAATATTACCAAAATTTCAATTAGCACGATTGGCTATTTTTTTTTTTTTTTTTTCATTTTGCTCATTTTGTCCTCTGATACTATAATAGGATATAGGATTTAATTATATTTACTTATGATCGATTCAGACATATTTGTTACTTTCTCTTACCTATGTATATATGTAATATATATAGAGAGAGAAAGTATTGGATTCATGTCAAAAATTCGATGTCGAGATTTTGATGAATATACACGTTTTGAGGTCCGCTGAATCTAAAAAAGTGGTTTTTGCGACATGGTCTGTCTGTCTGTGTGTGTGGGGTGGGGGGGGTGGGTGTGTGTTCAATTTTAAGCATGAAGGAATTGAGCTACGAGGTTGAAATTTTATATTTAACAGTTAAGTTAAACATCCCCCGGGACCGGAAAAATAAGCTTTTAATCAAAATCGGCCAAAGAGTACTTGTACTTTACTGATGTACTTTTTCAGTTTTTACGATTTTGATTAAAATTCAAATATCAATTATTTTTTAGATGCTCTTTCGAATGTATATTCTCGTTTTGCCCTCAAAATTGTTTGAAGCACACTTTACTCTTGTAGTTCATAGGAAAGATAGGAGAAATGGTTGCCATGGTAACAAAATATAAATATTTTCCCATGTTTATTTAAAAAAAACAAAAACATTCACACTTTTTTCTCATTCACACTCACACTCACACACACATTCACACAGTCTTTTCGGCAACTCTGACCATTTAAGACTTTATACGATAACTGTTGTAATTAATAAATGTATTTGGGGTTCAGGCATTTCTATTTAAGCCATTTGGTATCCAAAAGGCTTAAATAAAATCTTCGGACTGCCTGGGTCCGAACCCGCGACGTTTGGTTTAGGAGGTAGGCACGCTACATACTACGCCAAACTCGGGGTTCCCATGTTTATAAATTTGACATCTTAAATTCTAATATATTGGCGGAAACTAAATATATGTCGACACAAAAAATCTGGTGTGACAAGCACAGAACACAACTTTCGATTTACCGAAGGTAAGAGAAAGTTGTGTGCTGTGCGACAGTCACACCAGATTTTTTTAAGCAATTGATTTAAATAAATTTTTCGAACACAACACCTCTTGACATTAAAGTTGACATTGTCAAACCTTTACCACGTGGGGTGGTGTTTTTAATTTATTACTTTAAATTATTTCCCTTCTAATTTAATAATATTCCAAACGAAGCTGACCTAGAAGTCCAAATAATAAATAATCCCCTTTAATTTTTTCTTACATAAATAAATATAAATTTTGGAATTAATTAAGCATCAAGTTATTTAATTAAAAGATTTGTAAGTAGCAGAGAGTAACTTGGGGTCCCCACTTTCACTTATTTAATCTTCGTTCCGAATGTCAACTCATATACATTCCTTTAATATAATATCACGTCTTCGTATTATATTTGTCCCCCTATAAGCATTTATACAGATATATAGACTCTATGCATTATTAATTTGTACACGACTTGAATCAAGACCTCATGACCTCCCTCGACAAAATTCATTCAGTACACCACATATTGAGATTCCCACTGCATACTTAATTTTATATATGTGTAGGGGATTAATCATTTTCAAGGGGATGGAACTTATTAATCAATACAGGATGGATTGCAAACCATAGGCCTACTAGAAACATCTTATTAAATCCAACTAGAAGAAATTTACAAGAAAACGGGATAAATAATAGAATTTTTTAATAAAAACTTCAAATTTTGATATTATGAAGTGGGCCACCCAATTGACCTGCTCACTATTTTAAAACAAATTTATTTAGAACTTTAATTCGGTGTTAAATAAAGATGTTTCCATAAATATATCGTGTGAACTTTTAGACTTTCTCTTACCTATGTATATTTGTTAATATACAGTATATAGTTGATTCATGTCAAAAATTCGATGTAGAGATTTTGACTGGAAATACACGTTTTGAGGTCCCCTGAATCCAAAAAAGTGGTTTTCGCCAGACATGGTCTGTCTGTGCGCGAACAAAATATCTCAAGAACGAAAAGAGCTAAGGAAGTTGAAATTTTATATTTACGTTAGGTACTTCCCTGGGACATGATACGAAGCTATTGGACAAAATCGGCCAAAGAGTACTAGTACTTTGCTGATGTACTTTTTTAGTTTTTTTTCGTTTTTCTCAGAATTCGCTCCAAAGTTGTTCCAATTCAAAAATCAATAATTTTTTAGATTGTCTTTAAAATGTATATTCTTATTTTGTCATTGAAATCTTGTGAAGACCACTTTACTCTTGTACTTCTTAGGAAAGTTAGGAGAAATAGTTGCCATGGTAAAAAAATTTGGTGTGACTGGCGCCGGGATGTGCCCATTGACCATATTGGCCAACGAACGATCTAGGAAATACTTCCGGAGGTACGAAGAGGACACCCTAAGGGCAGATTCCATCAAGGCCTGGCAAGAGAGATAGGACCAATCGGAGAAGGGTAGGTGGACACACCGCCTTATTCCTGACATCGAGACTTGGTTGAATCGGCCCCACGGAGAGATAGATTTATATCTCACGCAGTTCCTCAGTGGCCATGGATGCTTCCGCGCTTACCTGTTTAGGTTCGGCCATGACGGCGCGCCGGAATGTCCCACCTGCCAAGATAAGGAGGAAGACGTGGAACACGTGTTCTTCCACTGTACACGCTTTGCTGACGAGCTTGGAAAGCTCCAGAAGATTTTGGGCGTGGTGCTAAGTCCGGAAAATATGGTGGTGAACATGCTCGAAAAAGTCGAAAATTGGACAGCCGTGGAGGGAGTTTGCCTCTGAGGTCGTGAAGGAGCTTCGTCGTTTGGAAAGGGAGAGGAATAACGCAACAACACCCTGAGCAAGAGCTACCTCATAGCTGAAGACACCCCCTCCTGCGAGGGTATCCGTCATCGTGGTCCCGCAGGAGGGGGGAGCAGTTAGGGAGGGTGGTTTTAGTGGATAAAAATCCCACACGCTGTTGAGTACGGGCTCACCAGTGTCTATGAAGATTTCCACTGACCCTCAAAAAAAAAAAAGAAAAACACACACAGCCACACACACACACACACACACACACACAGACCATGTCGCGAAAACCACTTTTTTGGATTCAGGGGACCTCAAAACGTGAAGATCCATCAAAATCTCGACATCGAATTTTTGACATGAATCCAATACTTTCTCTCTATATATATATTACATATATACATAGTTAAGAAAAAGTAAAAAATATAAATTTTATTTCCCATTTAAATTGTACTTGTTGAATTTTAATATAGGCCTATTGGCTGAAACTAAATATATTTCCAGACAAAAAAAATCTGGCGTGACAAGCACAAAACACATCTTACTTTTGGTAAGAGAAAGTTGTATGTTGTGCGACCAGTCACACCAGATTTTTTAAATTATTTATGTTTTAAGCACGGGCCATTGAACAATGAATAAATACAGATGATAACAATACAAAAAAAAAAATGAATTTAAGGGTTGATAATAGTAGGTGTGAATAATTGGTGCCTGCTCCCATCACCGAAATTTGAAAACGTTTTCTATATTTTCGTTTGAGAAATAAATAAAGTAGTAAAAAAAAAAAATATTAACATTTAAAAAAATTTAATAAAACACCTGCCTTTGAGTGGACCCGCGGCCCCTTGGGGGATTAAAAAAACTTGTAATGAAAATTTTGCCTTTGATAAAGTCCTTTGAACAAATTACAATAGAGATATACTCATATACCTGGTATCTGTATTTTTTAAAAATATATATTTGTGTGTGTCTCTTGAAAAAAATCATATATACACCCCTGAGGACAATTTTCTTTGAGAGGGGGAGCGATTTTTTTTTTTTTGGGAAAAGTTTTTTTTGAGAAAACGGGTTTGAAAGTATTTAAAAAAAAAGTAAAAATCTGGTGTGACTGGTCGCACAGCCACACCTTTCTCTTACCCTTCGGCAAGAGAAATTTGTGTACTGTACTTGTCACACCAGATTTTTTGTGTGGACATATATTTAGTTTTCCACCGACATATTAGAATTCAAGATATTAAATTTATAAACGTGGGAAAATATTTATATTTTGTTACCCTTGCATCTTTCCTCTGGAGTACAAGAGTAAAGTGGTCTTCAAAATATTTCAATGGCAAAATGAGAATATACATTTTAAAGAGCATCTAAAAAATAATTGATTTTTGAATTTTAAAAAAATCGTTCGAGCAAATTTTGAGAAAATCGAAAAAAGCTGAAAAAATTACATCAGTAAAGTACTAGTACTCTTTAGCTAATTTGTTCAAAAGCTTCGTGTCATCCCTGGGGGGAGGCCTTACTTAAATATAAAATTTTAACCTCCTAGCTCTTTCCGTTCTTGAGATATTTCGCGAAAAACCACTTTTTGGATTCAGGAAACCTCACAACGTGAAGATCCATAAAAATCTCGATTTTGACATGAATCCAGTACTTTCTCTCTATATATATTAACATATATACAGGTAAGAGAAAGTAAAAATGGATTTTTAATTTTAAATAGAATAATGAGAAAATATCAAGAAATCATAGGGGCAATTTTTGTCAAATTTTATACCATTTGATATGGAATGCCTCAGTCTCATTTACGATTTAATTTTCACTTTTCAGTACGACCTGGAAAAAATATTCTCTAGCACTGTAGCAATTTTATTTGAGAAATTTACCTTTATAATTTAATTTCCAAATTCTCTTCATAAAATCCAATTTTGTTTATAGAATTTGAAATAAGATCAGAGAATTATTTTGTTTATCTGACAAGTAGATTACAGTTTTTTTTTTCTTAAATTTCTTTCATTAATTTCTCAACTCCCCCTCCCATCCATTCCTTAGCTTAACTTAGTCCTCTTGTGAATGCTTAAAATAATTTTCTTGTTTGTGTTTGTTCTTAATTAATTGATGAAAGACGTCGAAATTGCAACTCAACAAAATTGCACCTCTCCTCCCCCTCTTTTTCTTCTTCCCATATAAACATCCAATTAGAAACTGTTCATTCAATTGATATCATAATTTTAAAACAAGCTGGATAAAATTTATAAACATATTTTTACTTTCTCTTACCCTATATATTTTAATATAACCAATTATAAAGCCGATGTTCTGGCTTCTGGGATCATGTATAATTTATTATTAATCACTCTTTATAGATTTATAGAATAGGGTTAGAATAGCAAATAAAATTTTTTTTATTTAATGTCTTCTGGCATCGGAGATCACTTTGACCCCATTCCTATTTATTTCAATTGATTGGTAGCCAATTCATTTGAAATAAATTTTATAGAATGAGACGGGATGGGAATCCCCGACCTCAAGGATTTTTTTTTCCATGATCATTACAAAAAAGAAAAAGTAAAAAACCAACTACAGTTGTTGAGTCATATTTAAAAGTATCATCAAAAAACTGGATTAATATTTCGAAGATCATGAATACAGACCTATTTAATATATACACAAATTTTGGATCAGATATCCTATTATTAGCGGCATTTCGATCCTACCTTAAGACAATCATCAAGGAAAAAACCTTTTCTCAGTAAAATATTTATACTAAAAGGCGCTCAAATAAAATTTTTATTAAATGTACATTTTTGTTTTCTGAATATATCGCTCACTTGCTGCAAGAGTGTCATAACTTGAAATTTTTATTTTTTCAGGAGATCAAAAAAAAAACAATACAATTTTAACACATTTATATAGAAATTCGAATTACCTCTTAATTTTCAAAAATATCACTGGTGCACCTTGCTCCCTTGCATCTCCCTTTTTAGCCTACAATTTAAATTAATTTTGTGCTTAAAACCAATTTTGGACGGTTGTTTAGCCACTTTTGACCAGTTTCCTGGTCAAAATCTAAAAAAGTGGTTTCTTTAACCACAATGCTTAGATGATACAAAAAAAAAAAAAAAAAAACAAAAAAAAAAAACAAATACGAATTTGAAAAGCTCATATATGTCCCTCTGCCAGATAAAAGTTTTTTTTTTTTTTTTTGTAATCATTGCTGTACTAATAACTAAAACATGTTAGTTTTTTGAATTATGACAATATTGCATCAAATGAGCGATATAAAATCACACCTAGAGACCCCCTAATGGTTTACCAAAGCTTTTTCTTAGCCTTTACCAACTTTATTAGTCTACTATATGCACGTATGCAAAATTTCAAAACAAAACCACAGACACAAACACAGCATCATTGCAAAATCTACTTAAATAAATTCTGGGGACTCCAAAAACTATTTTGGCAGCTTAATTTCATTAATTTTAAACTGGTAACCGTTGCCTCTAGTTGAAACATTGTTTTATTAGGATAATTAAATTCAAGTACATAAGGTTTTTTGTTTCAATGATATATTAATTTAATATTAACACTATATGTGTCATCTTCAGAAGTGAATTACATACATACCTAGATGACACATATGGTGTCGAAAGTGTTAATATTAAATTAATATATCATTGAAACAAAAAACCTTGTGTACTTGAATTTAATTCTCCTATTAAAGCTTCATTTCAATTTGATTACCTATCCAACCTACGATTGGTGAACAAAGTTAAAAACTCAATAAATAGACCCAATCGGCTTTGCGTTTTGAACTGCTCTATATTTAATATACTTAGGGGGAGAGGGTTAATTTATATTTTTTAACAAAGCCATCTCATCTCTCTCATTAAAAATGACTTGGTTGAGAAGGAAGGCCTTTATCAAGTCATAAGCAACTGCTTGCTGGCCTCATAACTTACTTGTTAACTTGCTTACTAGATTAAACAAGTCAGCAACAAACTTGTAATAACCCACCATAGAACCCCACCATACAACATTCATTCATCTCCAACTACGTATATATTAGTAATAAAAATATTTTCGTCTATTTGATATAACATATACTACATATTTTATACACCTTTCGTTAAATTTTAATTAAAACAAATAGTGCTTAAGAAGATGAAGAAGTGATGGTGGAGGGGGAGGGGGTGGGGGGGTGGGCTAGGCAATTTAATTAATCACGATTATTATTTTACAGGATTAATTTTATGACTCCGAGTCATGTGTCTGAGACATTGTCTGAGTGGTGGAATTTTGAATTAAGTAATTTGGTTACCATATGACCGAATATACAGCAGAAATATTAATCCCCCTCCAAGTCAAGCAAAACTTATTAATTTAATTACCGTACTTAAAGAAAAAAAATTGAATATTTTTAGATTAATCTTTTTTTTTTATTTACTTTCTCACTTATATGTTAATAATAATAATAGGCCTAATAGTCTTGTCTTTGTCCGAGTATAGTACATTTCGTTTTACATTTTTTTGTTTTTTTCCTCCCACTTCGAAAATGCTCTTCTCTAGAATTCTAGTTTTCTGGTTTTTCTTTTTTCTCAATATCACATTCATGTCAAAAATTCGATATAGAGATAAAAATACACGTTTTCATGTTCAAAAATCTGATGTGACTGGTCATACAGCTAACAACTTTCTCTTCCCTTCGATTCTGTTATGAGCTTGTCCCACCAAATTTTTTGTGTCGAACATATATATAGCTTTCGACGATACATTAGAATCCAAAAAAGGAAAATATTGATATTTCTAATTTTATTCTAAGGACCATCGGCCGAAAATTAATAATTTTGCGTTTTATCCGTTTATTTGTAGATACCAGGTATTTCGATCCCGTAGGGAGATAGAATCATCTTCAGTACAGGCAACAGATGTTTTGCAAATCGTCAATTATTCCCATCCAATATGACAAAGTAGATGAGCATTCCATGAATAGAAATTTTTTATAATAGATTTATATTTTTTTACCATTTCAGTCTTTTTCGATTTTTTCAAAATTGACCTTAAAGATTTTTATTAAAATTTACTCAAATTCATTTATTTTTTGGTGCTCTTTAAAGTGTATATTCTCAATTTGGCCATCAAAATTATGTAAAGCACCAATCTTTACTCTTGTACAGTGAGCGCCACAATTAAGTCCCCACCTGATAGCTTTAGCATTAAGTATATGGTATAGTACTATGGTAAATATGGTGAAATAATTTTAAATTTGAGAAGGTAAAATAAAATAATCTGTTCCAGATTTTTACGTTTTACCTTTTCGGTCATTAAAATTATTCCACTATACACTATATACTATACGGGGGGGGGGGGGGGGGGGGGGGGGGGGGGGGGGGGGGGGGGGGGGGGGGGGGGGGGGGGGGGGGGGGGGGGGGGGGGGGGGGGGGGGGGGGGGGGGGGGGGGGGGGGGGGGGGGGGGGGGGGGGGGGGGGGGGGGGGGGGGGGGGGGGGGGGGGGGGGGGGGGGGGGGGGGGCACCAGATTAACAAAATATATTTAATAAATGTTTTGAATAATGATTAATTTCAAGTAGTATTGGCTGAATGTATAAATAACAATACGGAAAGTAAGGCAAACAAAAGCAAATAAAAAAAATATCTTTTCCGCTTTATTTGATACAAATGTCGACGTTTCGGCCGATTTTGCCGGCCTTCATCAGAACATAGTGCTATGTTTTTCTCGATATTTTCTTCGGGATTCGAGATTTGGCAAACATGTCCTGATGAAGAGCCAAGTAAATCCGGCCGAAACTGTCGACATTTGTATCAAATAAAGCGGAAAAAGAGAAAAATTATTAATATTCTTTGTTTTGTAACTTCCGGCGCCTTATTCTCTTCATTATCTAAAATTTTTTTTTTATAAATTTTACATCTTGAATTTTACTATACGACCAAGGATACTAAATACTGGTATATTTCCACACACTGACAAACACAAGAACACACCAGATTTGTTAAGTGAAATGAAATGTGTGCTCTATGACCAGAGTGAATTCAAAATATTATAGATATTGTTTTGTCAAAATTGTTTGAAAAATTCTTATACATGGTCGTATGGAAGTGGGGGTGTTATGATGTGGAATGGTTCCATTTTGCCAGTCCTCTTTAATTTTATAGGTCGATTCTCTACTTATCTCTGTTTGAATTTTCCATTCACAACTCAAATATTTGAAGAAAAAAAAATTGGATTTAAAAATTTTCTCTGGATGAATAAGAAATATTAATATCTTTATAACACTGTATCTACGAATATAATATAAATTCTCTATTCGAAATGATGAAGTGTAATATCATTATCTTTGAGGTGACCTACACAAAAGTGTTATAAAGCGTCCAAAACTTGGAATTGAATTGTGAAGCGGAGATCTCTTTTTTGATTTCCTTCTAGTTCTTTTTTTCATTTTTTCTCTCATCCCTTTTTTCCCATCCAATAATAAAAAAATAATCCCGGGTATTTATAAAGGATGTCATTTTATCGGGACTCATTTGTTCGGTTATTGATACGAAAAAATTGAGGAATGACTAGGAAAAAAAAATAAATAAATCAAAAAGGGAGATGGATGATATTTTTATTTTTCGGAAATCAAATAAGTGGCTTTAATAATAATAAAAAGTATGGTAAAAAAAATCAAAAATTAAAAACCTCCATTGTTTCATGATGATCTTTAATCATTCGATTCTAACAAACAGTCAAATAAACGTGATTTATTCAATAAAGATTATAATACAAAAATAATGGGTGGGGAGGGGGGGAAGTAGAAGTAATCGTCTATTTCTTCTTCTTTTTACTTTCTCTAACCTATGTAATATACTATATCTTTTTTCAACTTTTTTTTAGTAAATAGGCTCTCCCTGAAAATTTAGTCCACTGAACATTTTTCATATTGGGATCTTTAGCATTTCAATACTCTACCTGGTGGCTTAAATTCGAACTAGCGATTGTAGGATAAACCTTCATATGTTTAACGTGATATAAGGGACAAGAACATTTAAACATCTGATATAATTGTATTATTTAAAAAAAAAAGTTATAACCCACGAGTAAACATTATTGTTAGATTAATAAATAATACATACATACACTAATATATTCACAAATATGAAATTTTCTCCTTATAAAAATAAAAGCAATGTGTATCTACTTTGTGTTTATGGGTGTAAAAGTCATGCATCTAAGCATGAAACAGTTCGATTTCATTCTTTTCCAAAAAAAAAGACAGTATAGTGAAAATTATAAATAATTTTATTGTAGAAGAATCAATCTATCAGATTTAGAAACCTTCTTTTTAATTTTTGCCTCTATCTTTTTCTTGTTTTTCTCTAAAACAATTGTGCTCGAGCAAAGGCGTCTCATATCGTATTTTTTTAAGAGCTGATTTATGTGGTGCACTCCAAACACATTTTTTGTTATTATTATTATAAAATTTGTACAGTTTGTATACTCCTAGATGTATTTTGGAGCATTTTATTTTGAATAATATAAAATTTTATAAAAATCAGAGCCCTTGGGGGGGGGGCAAATGCCTCCCCCTCCCCCCAATGACGCCACTGCATGAAATTCTTCTCGTAAACTTGTTGTTTGTAAACAGAAAGCAAGAATTTGGTCTGTCATTGAAACTGTCATTACTATTACTCACTTTAAAACATGACCAGGATCAATAATATTGTCTCCACAAATAAAATTTCTATTAGTAAGTGTGGCAGAAGAAAACCTACAAATTTCCTGTATCGTCACACCCATTTTTTATTTTTAATTAAACTTTTTGTCTCATAAAACACGTGTACTTGCGTATCAGCTCAGCCATTCAATCCTACAATGGCTAGTTCATTTTTTGCCACCAGGTGAAGCCACGCCTCTCCCATAGATCCCAATATATTACATAATATTTTCGCAACATGGTCAGTCTGTGTGTCTGTGTGTGTTTGTGAACAAAATATCTCAGGAACAGAAAGAGCTAGGAGGTTGAAATTTTATATTTAACTTAGGCACCCCCCTGGAACGTGACACGGCTTTTGAACAAAATCGGCCAAAAAGTACTAGTACTTTATTGATGTACTTTTTCAATTTTTTTTTGTTTTTCTCAAAATTCGGCTCAAAGATTTTGTTTAAAATTCATAAATCAATTATTTCTAAGATGCTCTTTAAAATTTATATTCTTATTTTGCCCTTGAAATCTTTTGAAGCACACTTTACTCTTGTACTTCTTAGGAAAGATAGGAGGTAACAAAATATAAATATTTTTTTTTTTTTTTTTTAACATTCACACTTTTTTCTCATTCACACACACATTCACACAGTCTTTTTTAAGACTTTAGACGATAATCGTTGTATTTAATATTGGGGGTTCAGGCATTTCTATTTAAGCCATCTGGTTAAATATTTTCAAGTTGTTGATTTTTTTTTTTTAATTTTTTTTTTTTTTGGCGGCCAGTGGCCATTGACAACATAAAGGAGTAGATATAAATAACATTAATATAAGAACATTCATATAAAAGTTCTTGATTTAAAATCAATAAATAACACGAATAAATAGAAAATGGGTCTAAAGGGCCTCCAATGCCGAAAAATACCTTAAATCATAAAATAACAACAATATGTATTTTGTCACTTATTAAGTGTTGATTTATAATCACTAAATAATTAAAAACAAATAACCGAGTGTTTTGTATATTTTACCTTAATATAGATAATTGATAAAAACAAAATCTTACACTTTTCTAAATTTTTTTTTACCAGAAATTAAGTGAGGGGGAATTTTTTCTAAATATTCTAGTTCTGATAACGGAAATTTTATTCAAGCCATCATACGTGAGTTCTAATTCATTTATAGACTACACGCTCACACCATGAAAATAATATCAATAGATCAAATATCAAATTTTCTTTGATTTATTGTTAAGTGAAAAAAAAAGAATGAATTTGCTACCTATATATGACAAAATCACGCTATGGCTTTTTTTTTGAAATTCCGACAAATAATTGAACTTAGCCAGGCGTGAAGAGGTTGCAACTCACCTATAAGAATGCCATTTTTTTAATTAAATTACAATGTTGAGTTCTCATATCAGCTAGGTAGAGAGGCCACCCTCAGAGAGACAGGGTGGCTTACCATTGTGGCAACCATTAAGTCTTTTTATAGCGCCCCTACTGCTATTACTACTTTCTTCTTTTGATTTATCACTTTTTCCCTTTAATAAATAAAAGTCTCCGACCATTTTATTTGACCCAAACATACGCCTCAGTTGCTCTCAGGGGTCGTTAAGTCAAGAAAAAGTGTGTTGTGAGGATGGGGAGGATAATAAATTTCATAAAAAAAAAGAGAATGAAATTGTTGAAAAATTGAAAACTGATTATTATGATTAAAAATAAATTTTGATTGGAATATTTTAGGGAATTTAATTTTTACTTTTTCATATATTGAGAGGACCTAATATTTCAATTTTCATTTTCAACATAAATACACTCTTCCTTTGGTTGAATAGATGTTGTTATGTGTTTCTGCTGGGAAACCATCTAAAAAATAAAAAAACAAATAAAATTTGTCTTAAAATTGATCACCACATCGCATGCGACAAAAATTTTTATCCCTTTCAAATTTGCATATTATTAAAAGCATAAATATATAGGCACATATTTATTTAACACAATGCTTCTTAAAGCAGTGAGCCGCGAAGAGAAACAAATATAAGTTCAAACACTTGAACTATAATTATAAAATTTCGATAATGTATTAATATTTTGAAATGATAATATAGATTACTCTATTTGCAACGGCTTATAACATGGACTATTGATTTCATGCGTTAATTATTTTTAAATTAAGCATTTTAAATTTTGCCGTTGCGTCGGCGCCACATCTGTAGATATTTTTTCTACAACCAGAGTTTTTTAACCATTCTGAATTAAAAAAAAAAAAAAAATTAGTGGCCTTGTGTTTCAAAAAGTGTATGAAGCACTCATTTAGTATCTCTAGATTCAGAAATTTAGAGGACGAGAAGTTTGTCAAAAGGAATTCAATAAATCTTTTGTTTTCTCTTAATTATATAATTATGTTAATTTTAAAAATAATAATATATTGAAATATATATTATATATATTGAATTTACTTTCTCTTACCCTATATATGAAATATATAGAGAGAAAGTATTTTTTAATAAATATTCTTTTTAACTTCTCGTTTTCTTAATTTATACATTTATACTAGTAAACACTCAAACAAAGCAGTATATTTTACATTACGAAAATGCTCTTTTAAAAGCCCTCGGGCTTGGTATAGTTGGTAGCGGGCCTGACATGTTTACGATCGCGGGTTCAAACACCAGGTAGTCCGATGATTTTATTTAAGCCATTTTGACCTAATGGCTTAAATAAGAATGCCTGGATCCCAAATATATATATATAAATTCAAATAACGGTTATTGTCAAAAATCTTATATGGCCTGATTTGCCGAAAGGACTGTGTGAATGAAAAAAAATGCACTAAAAAGTTGGTCATATATAGGGTTCGGATTTATAGGCACTAAAAATCTTTAAAATAGGCAGGCAACTAAGCACTAAAAATTATTAAAATAGGCACTTAAAAAGGCATTTATTGTAAAAATAGGCACTTAAAAGGCATTATTTAAGAAATAATATAAAAAATTGATGTCTTATTTTTGGAAACAAAGATAAAACAATTACCCTCCTTTGCACAAAAATGGCTGAATGAGGGCGAAGGGGGCGAAGCTCAACTGAGGCGCCGTTTTTCGTTCGACCTTTTTTTTTTTTTTAGTATTCGAATCTCGTTCGATTTTTTTTTGTAATTTTCTCCGGATTTGTGATATAAAATGAATTTATTGTGAAATTTCAAAAAAAGAAGCCAAAATTGGCTTAAAATAGCCTATTTTAATACTTAAAAATAGGCACTAAAAAAGGCATTTATAGATGAAATAGGCACTAAAACCTGAAATCGGCCAAAATAGGCATTATAGACACTAACAAATGCTTCTTATTTGATTCAAAATTTCATGAAACGTATACATATCATATTGGCCTAAATTTTAAGCCATAAATAAAAAAAAGGCAAATAGGGCGAAATCCGAGCCCTAGTGATCATGTATAATAAAAATATTTTAAAATTTATTATAAACAAAAAAGTCTTATGCGAATGTGTACGACACGAGATATTTTATTAATACCCTACGTAATACGATCAAAAGGACTAGGATAAAATTTGTAAATCCTTTCTTTACACTCCCCACTTCATACTTAAAACCACTTTTAATGGGAGTCTTAAGAACATTATCTCCATTTTAGGCGTATTCGTAATAGTAGTAGTTTGTATTATACAATTAGCAAAGTCTAATCATTCAAAGCCAATTAGGGTCTCTTGTTCAATTAAGTCGTTGAGACTTATATAGTTGACGTCTTATGGCTGGCTGGCTGGCTAAGTGTGTTTTGTGTGTTGCCTATCTTCGAGGCGTTTTCCATTTGATGCCAGCTAACAGATTTGAACTTGAATAATTAATTACTTACTGACTGCTGCCGGTTGATTTGATTTCAACTGACATTCGATAAATTTTAATCCTATTTGTCTATCTATGGAGATTGATCTATTACTAAAATTATTTCTATACGAGGCTTCAGCTTTCTTCATTTCCACTCTAACTTTTCTTAATAATTTTGCGTAATTTTTTAGACAATTAATAAAGTCTAAATATACATACCAAATGGCTTAAATAAGAATTCCTGGACCCCAAATATATATATTAATTAATCAACGGTTATCAAAGTCCTAAGCTACCGAAAAGACTGTGTGAATTTATGTGGGAGTGTGAGTGTGAATCAGAAAAAAGTGAGTGTTAAAAAAAATATACATATAAATCTTAAGAAATATAGGCTACATTACATCCCGTAACCTTTGAAAAAAATTAACATTGTATTTGTTAAATGCCTATCTATAGGACTATATATATAGACCCTGTTATGCATTAGTGTGTCAAGCGCTAAAAAATTAAAAATTGAGTTAAGCACCGAATATTGTTTCAAATGCTATAATTAATAGTATTTTTAATGAAATATGTCCTAAAAAAATTTATATTTAATGTTACTTGCACAATTTACAAAAAAATTATATATAATCCAATGAAAACAAAAAACTTTAATGTTAATTTTCTCAAAACTCGGTAGCTGGCGTTTGACACACTAATGCGTAACAGGGTCCATATATTCTTTGAGAAATTTTTTTATTATTATAATTAAGCAGCAGAATAAATCAAAGCCCAAACAGCTATGTTTATTTATCCTGCTAAATATTAATTCAGCTATTCATCTCGCTAATATATTATAATTAAGTGACGTTAATTTTTCATGCGGGCAGATAAATCTGAATGTTTCTTATGGGAAAATTCCTACATCAGAAAAGTACTAATATTTGGCCGATTTTGATCAAAAGATTATTTTCACACCCCAAGAGGAGTCTAACTTAAATATAAAATTTCAACCTCCTAGCTCAATTCCTTCATGCTTAAAATTGAACAAACAGACAGGCAGACCATATTGCGAAAACCACTTTTTTGGATTCGTGTATATCCATCAAAATCTCGACATCGAATTTTTGACATGAATCCAATACTTTCTCTCTATATAAAAATATATAAGATATATAGAGAGAAACTAATTATAAAAAGTCCTCATCGAGTAATGGCCTCTGCATATAATTTTTTTTTGCTATCAGTTTTACTATATATACATGTAATATTTGAGGATCCTTCTCAGTTTGATTCTAGATTATTTGTTTTTCATCTTAAAAAAAAATAGCTACTTTTGATCTATATGAAAACAAGTAGACCATGTAATAATATATAATAACTTAATCAGCTTATTATTTATATAATTAGGGTGTTTTACTGAATAACCATCATTTAAAGAGAAATAAATGATAATGGATCTGTAATGATTTAATCGAATAATTGAAATTTTAAATCACACTACCAGAGTATAAATAACAAGGTGACGAAAGAAAAACTTCGTGTCAGAAAATTCACAGCTGATTCCCAATTTCCTTTTTTTTTTTTTTTTTTTTTCTCTTGAGAATAAAAACTCATAACTATTGCTTATATATTTTCTATAAATATACATGTTTTGTGGTCCCCTGAATCCAAAACATGGTCTGTCTGTCTGTGTGTCTGTGTGTCTGTGAACAAAATAGCTCAAGAACGAAAACGACACGAAGCTTTTGAACAAAATCGGTCAAAATGTACTAGAACTTTATTAATGCACTTTTCAGTTTTTACTTTCTCGTATAGAGAAAGTTATGTAATCGTAAAAAAATTCGACTTCGAGATTTTGATGTTTCTCCACGTTTTAGACCTCCCTGAGTCCAAAAAACCATTTTTGGCATTATGTCTGTGTGTGTGTGTGTGTGTGTGTGTGAACACGATTACCTAAAAACCAAAGCAGCTAGATCGATGAAATTTGGTATATGCTCCTTACACTAAAATTGTAGATTTCTATCAACTTTTGGAGTAAATACGTCACTTGGAAGTAGTACTTTACTTAAAAAGTTTTTTCAAAAATTTTGAAATTTTCAATTTTTTTTTGTTATATTATGATAAAATACTCTATTTTAAAAAGTTTTTATTCTTTGACATTTTTTCGAAAACTGAATAGTTTTGGAAATAATCAAAGAAGAAATAGAAAATTTTCGTTAATTTTGATAAAAAATCAAAAGCACAGTCACAACTTTGTCTTGCCGAAGGGTATGAGAAAGTAGTGTGCTGTGCGAATATAACCAAAGAAACTTATTAAACATTTAAAGCCAGTATGTTTATCCAAAGACAAATTATTTATTCAATCAATTTTTTATTCATTTCTCTAAAATCATTTTTTTTTTTTACTAAATCATACATTAGATTCATTAAACAATATTTGTTTATTATTAATATAAATATGCCATTATACGGGCATTGTGATTGCAAAATTAAGCAATTCTATTAATACTATAGGTATAACATTTATTTATTTAGGGCCATATTTATTAATTGGTCGCGGGTTCGATGGAGATTGTCGGTTCGATTCCCGGGGGGCATGAGACGTTTGGCCCATCAAAAAATGAACTTAGTCACAAAATATTGTTAAATACTCGTATATTTATTAAGATATTCATTTTATATAATTAATTTTACGGCTAATAATAATTAATATTTTTCTTTTGTTTCAGGTAAATAGAGACATCATTATTACTGAATCCATTTTCATTATATGTGAGTAAAGTATAATTACAATATAAATATAGGAATAGAAAAAATTGCAATCCCTATTTTTCACGTGTATTTCACTACATTTTTAAAATTTATTTATTTTATTTAATATAGAGGCTCTAAAATTGGCTGCCAACCCTCTGTCCTGTATCAACTGATATCTACAGCCACCTTATCTTATATCAACATTTTTAAAAAGTTAAACTTTAATTTTTTTTTTTAATTTAAAAATGAATTTATTGTTATTATTAATCACATATTAATTAAGAAATTTTTAAAATAGGCTTAGATGATTTATTTAAAAAAAAATAAAATAAAAAAAAAGATTTTTAAAAAAATGCTTTTATTTAAATTGAACTAAAAAGAGAGAAATAATTTAATTGTTCTTGTTAAAATTTTTTAATATATTATCGAAGTGATTCCGAGGCTCGCGCCCCACGCTTTTATTTTAAGTCATAAATATTAAAAAATTTTAACAAGAACAATTAAATTATTTCTCTCTTTTTAGTTCAATTTAAATAAAAGCATTTTTTTTTAAATCTTTTTTATTTTATTTTTATTTTAAGCTTTTTAGTCTTTTTTTCGTGTGATTTTTTTAAATTAACTTTCAAAATTAGGGGCTTTTAAATAACATTGGGAAATTTTCTAAAATTGTCTAATTAGCGTAAGCTTTAAAAAAAGAACATTAGTTTGGTCTTTCAAAACTAGTTAATAGGGCCTTATTTGCGTGAGGCTTCAAATAAAGTACCACATTAGTTTGACCTATTTTGACACAATTAAAAAATTATTTATTATCATAAAAAATGACCCTTAAGTATTACATTTCACACCCCTAGCCCATCGGGAAGTCTTGAAATTACATTAATTCGCGAAGGGTTTCAAATAAAGTACCACATTAGTTTGGTCTATTTTGATCAAAACCACCATATAGTGGCGTCATCAAAAATGACCCTTAAGTATTACATTTCACACCTCTAGCCCATCGGGAAGTCTTTTGAAATTACACTAATTCGCGAAGGGTTTCAAATAAAGTACCACATTAGTTTGGTCTATTTTGATCAAAACCACCATATAGTGGCGTCATCAAAAATGACCCTTAAGTATTACATTTCACACCTCTAGCCCATCGGGAAGTCTTTTGAAATTACACTAATTCGCGAAGGGTTTCAAATAAAGTACCACATTAGTTTGGTCTATTTTGATCAAAACCACCCTATAGTGGCGCAATCAAAAATGACCCTTAAGTATTACATTTCACACTTCTAGCCCATCGGGAAGTCTTTTGAAATTACACTAATTCGCGAAGGGTTTCAAATAAAGTACCACATTGGTTTGGTCAATTTTGGTAAAACCCAACTCACAATTTGCGTCATCAAAAATGAACCTTAAATATCAAATTTCACACCTCTAGCTCATCGGGAAGTGTCCTTAATAAAGACTCAAAGTTGGTGACCTTGAGAGAGTAAGTTAAATAAAAGCATTTAATTTAAAAAAAAATCCAATGTCAAATTAGTTTAGCATTCTTGCAATAGATGGCAGGCTAGTCTAACAGCCGATCCCCTAATAGCGTATATCTGGCATTTATGACACACAACGCCCTCTTATCTGGAAAAACATGGGAAACACCTTCGCTCCTATTGCGCCTTAAAAAAAAGCTTATTATAAAATCTAAGTTGCCCAGATCTTTATTAAGATCTCAAGTTTTTTAATCATATTAATATACCGGTACTTATTGATATTATCAGCTTCTAACAAGGCTACTGGTGCCACAAGTGCCCGTACCATATATTTTTTTTTTCATAATCCGGCGAATGCATTTCCCAAAGGATTGTTGTTGTATGTGGGAATTTATGTCTCGTCGTTTAGGGCCAGATTCTCTCAGGCCCCTTGTTGGTTCGCATTTCAATCTATCTTTCTACTCTCTCGTTGTTTGTCAAGATGTTTGTCAGTTTGTCGATTGCTTTTCTACTCACAACAAACGAGAATCTCCGGGTATTTTATCTCAATTCAACAATAGATGCTGGCGAGTTTTATTTACTTTTAAAAGAATTTTATACTATATATGTATTTACAAGCTGAGAGAGTGAAACTTATTTTGAGAAAGTTCTCGAGGCCTCTGCTCTGAGCAAATATCCCCGGCTAAGTGCTTAATTATCTTACTTTAAATAGTAGTAGTATGATGAAGAGTGGAGAGGGAGGATTTCCACCACCTCCATTTTCCTCAACACAGACATACAGACAGACAGCACTTTATAGCTGAATAAATATACAAATGCTAATGGATCTTGTTAATTTAATGACCTCTGGGACCGAATTTAGAGGAGATTTATGATTTTATCAAAAGTACGTATCTTACTCCTTAAGATGAACTAGAAATTTATTTTCTTATTAATAATGATTAATTAAAATATTTCCTTAATTAAAAAACAAGTCTTAAGAAGGTTTGTGAGCTACTTCAGCTTTCCTATCAGTTTCGCTCTCAGTGCTTTGTTTTTTTCGTGCAGTATGTATCGAAGTATTCTTCGAGAAGTTGTGGATGTCTCTCTATCTCATCCCGCCACAGATCTTTTAGAATAGTTAACCTTCATTTCTAAAGGTGGATCAAAGGTTGTTTTTTTCTTTACTACTCTGCCTTTCCAACCGGTTCAATTTTACAATCAAAACTTCGAAAGATGCTGCTTTTTTCACTCGATTTGAATACTAGACTACTATACGTTCCACAATTCGGGCAAATTATGGTAGGCCTCGATAAAGCCAAGAAGGGCTTCTTTCTTATTCATTATTGTACAACAAACAGATGGGAAACACGCTCAAGCAACAGAGGCAGAACTGTCGAAACTGTGGCAGTTTATCAGTGCAAAAGTAGATCTTTGCCCCAAAAGGCTGCGTGAACTGCACAATTTTCTCAGTTTATCGCTCTAATATGACGTCACACGTGGTAAATTGCGTAGTTTTGAACTGAGCCTGTATGAGTCCCTTAAAAATTACCCCAAAATATTAGAATTTAATTTTTTAACCACCTGAATAAATTATAAGTACTTTTTCAATCACCTGCTTAAAAATAAGATTTTTATTTATTTATTTTTTTTTTAAACATTCACACTTTTTCTCATTCACACTCACACTCACACACACATTCACAGTCTTTTCGGCAACTTAGGCCATTTAAGACTTTGACGATAACCGTTGTAATGTATATTTCTATTGGAGTTTCAGGCATTTCTATTTAAGCCATCTGGTATCCAAATGGCTTAAATAAAATCATCGGACTGCCTGGAGTCCAAACCCGCGAAGATTTTTATTAATTTTCGTTTCTACCTTTACAAATCTTTGGTCCTCAACGTTATTTTGTATTCGTCGGAAATCTGGTCCCTTTCATATCCTGACGTTATTGAGAGATCGCAGGTGAAGTTTTTCAAGTCGCTCTTCCACCTAGACAATTCGACCCCCGGCTACGTCATCCGCAATGATTTCGGTCTGGATAGGCTGATAGTTAGCTCTGTCGCGAGGGCCATTAAGTGGCTTTGTAAGGTGTTGCTGATGCCTCCTCAAAGATTGCCGAGAATCGTTTATGGCAGGATGTTGGAGCTGCCTGGAACCGATAATAAGTACAGCTGGACAAACCAACTAAGGCAATACTTCGCGCGGGCGGGGCAGATGAGTATTTGGGACTCGCAGGACCCCGAACTGATAGCTCACAATATGGAGAACATAATCAACTCTTTGTCCTTATCTTACAAGAAGAATGACGTTGATAGGCTGGAGGCTTCAGATTATGTCCCCATCTACCGTACCGTCTCGGAGCTGAACGAGAATCTAAATGTAGTCTTAGGGAAGCAACGTGTCATCCACCAGCTGAGAACATCGAACAGGAGAAACATCACTCTCTACATAAACGGAAACAAATGCAAAATTGACCCATCTTCGTTGTGCACACTTTGCAATTTAAGAACCCTGGAGTCCTTGGAACACGTAATAAAAGAATGCCCCATATACAGAGGTCCCAGGATGATATGGCTTAGGAGGGTAATGGAAGAAACGGTGGGGAACATATTATCTCCAAGTACCGAAGAAGAATACAAAAATTTATATTTTTACTGTGCGGAGGTTGCGAGGCTGAGAGCTTTGGTTATCTGAACTTTTGGTGAGGTTGGTTGAGTCTGTCCTGGAAAATGACACTTTGTTACTGAGTTAATATTTAATTTAATCTTGTTAAAAAATGTAAAAAAAATGAAATCAAATTAATGTAAAATATTGTATACTCAACCCTTGCAAGGACAAATCGTCCAAGCAATATTTAAATAAATAAAATAAAAAATAAAACTGCACAATTTTCTCAGTTTATCGCTCTAATATGACGTCACACGTGGTAAATTGCGTAGTTTTGAACTGAGCCTGTATGAGTCCCTTAAAAATTACCCCAAAATATTAGAATTTAATTTTTTAACCACCTGAATAAATTATAAGTACTTTTTCAATCACCTGCTTAAAAATAAGATTTTTATTTATTTATTTTTTTTTTAAACATTCACACTTTTTCTCATTCACACTCACACTCACACACACATTCACAGTCTTTTCGGCAACTTAGGCCATTTAAGACTTTGACGATAACCGTTGTAATGTATATTTCTATTGGAGTTTCAGGCATTTTCTATTTAAGCCATCTGGTATCCAAATGGCTTAAATAAAATCATCGGACTGCCTGGAGTCCAAACCCGCGAAGATTTTTATTAATTTTCGTTTTTCACTCGCATAAAATTGTCCCTAACTATGACGTGTTTTTCGATCTATAAACTTTTTAATTAATTATTAATTAGGTCTCATTTTAAAGGGAATTTTAATTAATTAAAAAAACTTTAAGCAAAAAACAATCAACATATTTTTTTTTTATTTAAATAAATTATTATCATCTTTAATCCACTTTATGATTTCATTTTGATTAATTGAAAAAAATAAAAAAATTTTAATGTGACATTTTTTTGGTATGATATAATAACGTCACGGTGTTTTAAAGGGATGTAGAGAAGAGGTAAAAAAAAAAAAAAAAACATGTGACAGATGTATATGAAATAAAACAACACGAATAATTCCACTCACTGGACTCGCTAGTGGATTGGAAATTATTATTAAATTTAATAGGATTTCAATCAAGTTGGAAATTTGTTTGCCACTCCAATAAACAAGTATAATAATATAGATATTGAAAAAAAAAAATTTATTATATAACTTTAATAATAAATGATAACAACTTTTGATCGTTTTTTGCAAAAAGTGAAATGTATCCCATGGGGGTGAAAAAAAAAAAAAAAAAAAAAAAATTATAGAATTCTCTCTGTCAAGTTGAATGTTTAATTATCAATAAATTAATCATAAACATAATCTATATGCACATAATTTTCACTTGCAAATATGTATGGAATTGTAACATAATTTGATTTCCTGATTGATGTTAGAACATTATATCTGATCCAGTTATATATTTCTAAATGAGCAAGCATCCAGAGTATTTTTATTAGCTTCCCCCACCCCTCAATTTCATAAATACAGTAGTTAATCAGTGATATGTATGACATAACTATTTTCCAAATACTATATATTAATTTGGAGTTATTATTATTTACATATTTCTATTATTATTTTATCAAACGATTTATGAAGAGGTTTTATCTACTGCTAGAGCCTAGCACAAGAGGCGGATTCTCTACATCTGTGCTAAGACCCAAGGGCAGATGTAAAATTTATAAATATAGAAAGATTATATTTTGTTACCATGGCAACTATTTCTCCCATCTTACCTATGAAGTACAAGAGTAAAATGTGCTCCAAACAATTGTGAGGACAAAAGCTTGTTTTTGCGTGTCAGAGAGGTCAATATTTTTTTCTTTATTTCGCTTCTTTTGCATAATTTTTAAGAAAATCAATGAAATTCAAACCAAATCATAATATATTATATACTGTTATGTGTACTGTATAATAGGGATCGTTGATATTTCATACATTCATGGCAACTGCTATTCTTGATGGAGTCAGGAACAAAAAAACAAGACGATTGCACTCAAATATTCTTTTATTTAAATTCTCACCCTCACGGCTGGCGTTTGGGCCCGAGACCATCTTCATTTCTCTACGTGAGCGGAACACATGCTGTTTTTGCAAATATCCACTGTTTTTGATTATTGCCAGCTGATTTTGAAGATGCCCTAGACCAGTGTTTTCCAAACTGTGAGGCGCGCCTCCCTAGGGAGGCGCGGACTAGTCTAAGGGGAGGCGCGAATATTGGCCACCAAGATTAATTTTCCAAATGATTGCTAGTTTTATAAATAAAATAAAAAAATTTAGAAGATTCTGGGACGGAGTTTTTAATTAAAATATTAATTATGAATAAATAAAAAAAATATATATAAATTTATATTTTTTAGTATTAAAAATTTTTGTTTTTGTATTATTTTATTAAATGTGGGGGGGCGGGGCGTCATACGATTAAATATTTTTAAGGGAGGCGTTGTAACTTAAAGTTTGGAAACCACTGAACTCATTCTAGAAAATTATACTATGTGTAAAATCCAAAGGCGGATCCAGGGAAGTTTCTCAGGGTTTTAATTTTTTTCTGACTAGACGCGAAGCTCGCCGAAGGCGATCGCATTGTTAATTATTTTATTTATTAGTATTGGATAAGGGGTTGAAAAATTGAAAAAAATGTTTTTTAAATTTATTTTAGCTAAATCGAAGCCAAATAAATAGAAAACATTCAAAAAAAAATAGCGTTGATTATTATTTTGATTAGGGGGGATGAAGGGTTGTTGATTATTTAAGAAAGAAAAAGGCCTTGGAATATTCCAAATCACTTGTTGACATTTTTTTCCATCTCTAAAAATAGTTAGATTAGAGCAAACGGTATTTTTTTTACTTTTAATAAAAAAGGAATTGTTATTTTCATCTATTTATTCCTATACAAACAGAGAGAGACGAATCTCTCGTTCAGTCGAGTCGAGTTTGTTGCTGGGCTGCAGGCGCTGCTCTCTTTTTTGTGTTTAAAGTGAATCAAAGTGAATAATTAATATAGTGTAATCCACCCTGACCTCACCGTCAACCAGCACACCCTCTTGAGTGTCTTATTTAAGGTAATTATTATGCATTTTATCGTTGAAAAAAAAATGATAGAAACAAATAATTTAACTGCGAAAAACGATTCTTTTGAATATGAAATTAAATATTTTGTATTTCACTAAGGGTAGAGGGAGAATATAAGCTGTTGAAAGGGGGAGGGGGTGTGTAGATATCATTGAAAAAAAGTTATTTTTTTTTTATCTTTTTTTTTTAACACACACACGGTGTAGGCTGGCATTTCCTTAAAGGGGGGGGGGAGGTATGAAGGCATTAACCAGGGAGGTTAATGCCCCATCCCCTATAATGCATAAAGATATTAATGTTTTTTGATACTTTTACTAAAAAATAAGTGCATTCCGTTTGAGTTAAAATTTTAATGTATTCTAAAATTTCTTATTACTGGGGCGAAATTAATTTTTGAAGATTTCGAAACTCTCATAAACAGATAATAATAACACTGGGTAACTTAGGAACCCATCGAATCCCTCGCAGAATTTTGTAGAAATTTTTTTTCATTAGGTAGAAAAGTAAGATATGATTAGTCCACTTAGAATGTTACTGGGGTGAGTTACCGCATCTTTTTTATATAGAACTAATCTCAATTCAGATTTGAATTTTTACTTTCTCTTACCTAAATGGAATTGAATTGCATTTAGGTGAGATAATCAGATCTTTTTAATAGTCTTTTCTTCTTTCTTCTATTGAAAATTTGTCTTTTTGAGATATTTCTTTGTTTAAAATAAATTTCCATCTCTTTCTTGCATGGTTCGATCATAGATTCTTGGAATTATGTTAACCATTGGAATTGAAACTGAAATATTCCATTGATTTACTCCTCTGCGCAGTGATTCGAGTTGAAGAAGATAGCTCTTAGTTTTTTATTAAATAAGGAAGAAAAAGTTTTAATACTATTCCAACGTTGTCTTTATAATTTTGCGAGAATTGAATAGAATCTTAAGCTATGAGTGGCTTAAAAATTTTTTAATAAACTAATTAACATTTTATACTTGCAAATTATGAATGTTGCTTTGATTAAGTTGCAAAGTGTTTCTTTAACAATGAATCGCCCGCCTTTGTATGTTAATTATTTATTTAAACAAAACATAATAGTTTGTTTAGTCTTTTGTTTTGTTTAAATACTGGAGGACTTAAAAATGGAAGCAAATCTAAGAGAGAGAATCAACTTAATTAGAAATGGAAGAGGAAGAAGATGAAGAATTCAGATAAATTTTTAATGAAATAAGAAAAAAAAATGTTTTGTTTTTTGAAAAAATATTTGTTAGAGGTTCCTGTCTCTTGGAGGAGAGCTAAAGATGATTAATCCCAAACAAACGTGTACAGAAAAAAAAACATCGAGCCCCTTGAAGTAGAGACAAGGCTCTTCTTGGTTCATGATTAATTTTTAAACCAAATTTCTAATCTCTGATTATTTTTCCTTACACGTATAAAATCTTATTATTTCTTTTTTTTGTTTAATTCAATCAGTATCCAAGATATCTCGTCGTTGGTTCTGTGATTCTTTCGTAAGCCCTCCGAATCGGATTTGGTTCGAATTCAATCCCTCTCTCCCTCTCTCTCTTTCTACATTAAACATGAAGGGCTTAAATAGGGAATTTCGAAGGACTCACAAAGATAAACATTGAATGTGATCAACCTCTTTTTTTTAGAGCTATTTATAATAATAAATTTTAGAGAAATGTCAAAAATTTGCAATTTTTTAATTAAGGGGGCATTGCGATTAGTTGATAAATAAAAATACTCGCTTATTATTGTAATTCTTAACTAATTGTAAATTTAAATTTAGTTTCGAAGGATGCAAGCTTATCTCTGAACAAACTGTTGCAATGAACTTCGATTTAAACTTTCTTGTTTCGACAGTATAGCCATTAATTGTTTATCTTATAAATTATTGTATTATTATTATTATTGTTTTATACAACACAATATAACTTAATTAGCATATTAAATAGTACCAAATATTAGACCGAAACTCCTCAAACGCTAATTTTTCGGCAAGGGTGCAGGATGGGGAAAAACAAAATAAAATTATTTATTATTTTCCCCAAATGAGTTTATTATCCTGATATTTCGAAGGCACAAAAGGCTCTTCTTCTTCAGAGGAAGCTGAAAATAATTACAATGTTACCAAAATATTTTTTTTTTTTTTACAATAGTTTAACATAAAAGGCATTGTTATACCTCATATAACACTCTGCTAACACTATAATGACAGCCAAGATTTTTTGCATACACAAAGCCATTTGACCTCGGTTACTCGAGTGGACATTCTGATTAGATAATTTTATTACAATTTTATTTATTCTTTATTTTTTCAAATTAAATGTATTAATATAACATTAGTTTAAATCTATTTAAATCCAGGCTTTATTAGTTTATTCAACCTTTGGTCAATTATTTTTTATTTTTCTTCTTTCTTTTTTCTTAAACTAATAATCAATACATTTTTTATATGCACAAAATTCATTTAGGCCTATTTATTTTTTACATTAATAAAATTTTACTTTTTATTAAAAATATCAGGACATAGGAAAAGACACTATTGTTTAACAAAAACAAAAACAAAAAACGAGATGCTGGCTGAAGGGGAAAGCTATTTATGAGTCAAAAGAATTTTATATTCACCCATTAAGTTATTTGTGTCCATTCTAAAGTTTACTGCCCTTTTAATATTAAGGTGGATGTAGCAAGATTCTTTGAAATATCTTTTGTACCAGTTTTCTTCTCTACAGAGAATTTTAACTGTATCCACATCAAAATTGAAATTGTGGCTCAAATCT
Source organism: Euborellia annulipes (assembly GCA_023213315.1). Taxonomy (NCBI): domain Eukaryota; kingdom Metazoa; phylum Arthropoda; class Insecta; order Dermaptera; family Anisolabididae; genus Euborellia; species Euborellia annulipes. Next base: position 54,030 of record JAKCPI010014048.1, read on the forward strand.
TGCGCATGTTGTTGTAGGGCTGTAATATTGTTAGTTTTACCAACCGACCTTCTATGCTCATCAACCCTCAATTTCAATGCTCTTTTTGTGTTCCCAATATAAACTTTATTACAGTCTTTGCACTCGATCTGATAAACCGTGCTATGGGTCTTATCTTTTTTATCTTTATCTTTTGTATTGTATAAGAACATCAAGTTTCCAGTTGTTTTAGGGATAACATTTATTTTATATTTATGAAAAATGGCTTTAATTTTATTGAAATTATGGGTAAAAGTAATCGGGAAAAAACCAAAACTTTCTTTTTCTATTTGATTATTAATTGGGGCAGATGGGGGTGGTTTTGTTATTTTTGTTTTTATTTTGTTTATAATTTTGTTTATTAAAGGTGTTGGGTAATTGTTATTTTTAGTTATTTTTATATATTTTTTTATATTATTCTCCCAAAAACAACGGTCACTTAAACTCAATATTCTATAAAGCAGGCCCTCGAGTACATTCAATTTATGGGTCATTGGGCTGGACGAATGAAAGTTTAAAATAATGTTACTGGAGTAAGGTTTTTGGTACCAGTCAATACTTATATTGGGCGCTCTGTTGTAGAGGGTCATATCCAGGAAGTTAATGCAATTATTATTTTCCATCTCAACGGTGAATTTTAGGGCACTATTGTATCTATTAATTTTCTCCAGTACGTTTTCAACTTGGTCTCGTTTTAATGCTGTAATGCAATCGTCAACGTACTGGAAGAAAAAGACAGGGTTGATTTTGTCTATAACTGTTTTATGAAAATCATGCATAACTAAATTTGCAAGAGCAGGTGCCATGTTTGTACCCATTCCCATACCTTCTTTTTGTTTAAAATAATTATCATTAAATTTAAAATAAGAATTTTCCAGGCAAAATTTTGTAATTTTGATGAAATTGTCTTGTGTAAGGCAGGTGTTTATTTCTATTAGGGACCAATACTTTTTAATTAATTCATAAATAAGTTCTATAGGGATCGAGTTGAATAGTGAAACAACATCGAACGAGATAAGTATATGATCATTGGGAAGTACGACGTTTTTTAACAATTTATAGGCTTCAAATGAGTTTTTTAGCATTTTTCTGTTTTCCGATGTTACACACGACACAACTTGCGCTATGTATTTCATAACTTTAGTGAGGGGGCTATTTTTTGTTGAATTGATTAGTCTCAGAGGGTTCGATTGTTTGTGAATTTTAGGGACTCCATAAATTTTTGGGCAAAAAGGTGTTTCAACAATCAACTGTTTCAACAGTTCTTTTTGTTGTTCTGATGGAAGGACCTTTAGAAGTAACATTTTGATTTCTTTAGAAACTTTATCAGTTGGGTCATTTTTTAATTTTACATAGCTAGCGTCTTCACTCAGCAACTCGTTCATCTGTGTTACATATTGTTGTCTATTTACAATTACTGGTACATTCCCCTTGTCAGATTTTGTTATCATAATTACATCACAGTTATTTTTGTACCATTTTATACATTTTAGTGTATTCCTTTGCAAAGTAGTTTTGTTGTTTTTATAATTAAATGAGTTTTTGTAGTTTTTAAGAATGTTACATATATCAGACCTAACCTTTTGAATATTATCACCAATTACTTCTCTATTAGATTTTATTATGTTTTCACAATCTGCCAGGGTGTTTATTACATTTTTTGGTTCATATTTAGTAATGGGTAATACAAATTTGGGTCCTAAGGAAAGTGTTTGTTCTACAAATTTAGGAATTTGAGAGTCTGTTAGGTTCACTATGTGTTGATCACTGTATGTCGTTTAATGGTATTGTAATTTTAATGGACACAAATAACTTAATGGGTGAATATAAAATTCTTTTGACTCATAAATAGCTTTCCCCTTCAGCCAGCATCTCGTTTTTTGTTTTTGTTTTTGTTAAACAATAGTGTCTTTTCCTATGTCCTGATATTTTTAATAAAAAGTAAAATTTTATTAATGTAAAAAATAAATAGGCCTAAATGAATTTTGTGCATATAAAAAATGTATTGATTATTAGTTTAAGAAAAAAGAAAGAAGAAAAATAAAAAATAATTGACCAAAGGTTGAATAAACTAATAAAGCCTGGATTTAAATAGATTTAAACTAATGTTATATTAATACATTTAATTTGAAAAAATAAAGAATAAATAAAATTGTAATAAAATTATCTAATCAGAATGTCCACTCGAGTAACCGAGGTCAAATGGCTTTGTTTATGCAAAAAATCTTGGCTGTCATTATAATGTTAGCAGAGTGTTATATGAGGTATAACAATGCCTTTTATGTTAAACTATTGTAAAAAAAAAAAAAAATATTTTGGTAACATTGTAATTATTTTCAGCTTCCTCTGAAGAAGAAGAGCCTTTTGTGCCTTCGAAATATCAGGATAATAAACTCATTTGGGGAAAATAATAAATAATTTTATTTTGTTTTTCCCCATCCTGCACCCTTGCCGAAAAATTAGCGTTTGAGGAGTTTCGGTCTACATTTCTCTCGGCATCACTCATTAAGCTTCAATCAGTACCAAATATTATTTTATTACTTGTTTTGATTTATTAATATATAATGACTAGTCGCAAAACCCGCCTCCGGCGAGCAATTTTATTGCCAGTTTGGAATATTTCTTGTTGCAATGCAAAATATTAAGGAAGGATCTTGAGTTCAAGCGAAGGTACCGACTGGGTACAGCAAAAGGGTCTATTTATTATTTAAAGTGTCTGTCGTATGCGTACTCTCTACTTTTTTCAACTGCTGCGTAACTCCTCCCAAAGCCCCATGTCGTATACCCAGAAAGCTGGCCACAGAGCAACTAACTGCCTCTCTAATTTCAAAGCCAACTTGTCGATTTTGTGTTCCCATAATGAAGAAATTTAATTATAATTAATTTTCTAAAATATTTAAGAGATTCAAATTATTACTACCCTACTCCTCGGTCCATGTACAGTGAGGGACAATATTAAGTCCCACCCATTCGTATTTTACTTGTGATTATTTATTTGTTTTTATAAAAGAAAATGAAAATCTTTATTGAAAATTTTCTAGCTTTGAACCATGAAAATTTCCATTAAAAAATATAATTAAAAACAATGAAATAATCACATAAGAAAACCCATGGGTGGGACTTAATATTGTCCCTCACTGTACTATATGTGTACTTAATTTCAAATAGATTCATTAAAATTTTGGAGTTTAGGTTTTCACAGTTGTTATCATTTTCGGTAAACTGAAAATCAAATTCTTTTACTAAGATTCATTGAAAATTGTGGATTTCTATAGAACATATACTTACATACATAATTTCCCATTTCATTTTTATCTAACTCTACATAGATTCGTCGAGTAAATTAATCTTACTTCAAGGTTTTCTAAACAGAAAGAGGCATCTCTTTATTTAAAATTTTAATAAAACTGTCTTTCTTTCCTTTATTTAAAATTTTGTCTTAAATAGATAATGAGTGCTTAATTTTCAACAATTTGCAAAATTTTAGTGATAATTTCATTTTTTATTGCAAAAGTAAACTTGCTATTAATGTATATATAATCTGGAGATTTTCCACACTAATCTTTATTACATGATACCCTGGATTTTCTGAGAAACTGAGTTTTTTTTTAATAACACTCACTACACTTTTTTTTCTAAAGAAAATTAAATTGAGGGCTAATGCGATATCATGAAAATAAATTTAAAGAGATTTGTCAAAAAAAAAAAAAATCTAAGAATCAGTGGCTCACTTTCCGACCTCAGGGATAAAATTAATTTAAATTATATAACAGATGAAAAATTTTATTCCAAAATTTTTATGGCTAATATTTCAAGGTTTCAATTTCTAATCTGAAATCGGGCCGATTCGAGAACTACGTAAGCCAATTTTTCAATGTTTTAAAACACCTCCTTGTCCGCAATAATAAGCAATCCGTTAACTCCCTTAATACATACGTAAGCACTTGCTTTACATATAGTGTCTATTTTTTTAGGTGGTATGCCCTTTTAAATATAGGCCTACCTAATATTTGGATGGTCATCATGAAATCAATAATTTTTTAAAGTTTTCAGAATCATATTCTTTTAACTGCAATACTAATCGAATCTACAGTAAACGTGTTATCTATTCAGAATAAGTTACTCTATTTCATCGATCCAAAGGTCTTTATTTTGACTGATAAGTCTAAATTTATTTCTACATCTTTGATTAATTCTACAGAGCGTTGTCCTTTATTTAAATAGATTACCTCTCTCGTCTATACATATTTTCTTTAAATAAATTTATTTTCAATTAAAAATTGTGAATTTTATTCGGGTGTTTAAAAAGAAGATATTCAATGGAAGATGTCTGGAGACAGAGGCAGCCAAAAAAATGCTCTAAATGCTTTTATCAATCAGCTGGAAACGTTTCAGTGCATTTATTATGTAGTCCTACCATCTTCAGTCCATTAATTGGGCTATATTTTGCTCAGAGTTGGTCTACTAATATAACATACACTGTTAAAAATTTTCAAGAAAACTTCATATACAAGTATAGGAAGTCTGTTACATAAACTGTTTATGAATATTCATATCGGGTATATGAGAAAATTCAATTTGTAGCCAACCAAACAAATTTCTTGTATATTTTAAAATTAATTATTTTGGTAAAAATTGTTGATTTTAATTTTAATTTTATAGCTATTTAGTTGAATTACTTTATAAAAATTATTTAATTAGTATGATTTTAATATCTTTATATATATAATTCTTCTGTACGTGTGTATGTGACTGAACTCCTCCTAAACGACTGAACCGATTTTGATGAAATTTTCTGTGTATGTTTGTGAGAATCCCGGACAGGTTTTGTTTCACAAATAACAATAAGTTAATGAGTAATTAACCGGTAAAATAAGAAAAAAATAAAAATTAGGAGAAAGGGTTGCCATGGTAACAAAATATAAATATTTACCCATGTTTACTATTTTTTTTTATTTATTTACATTTTGAAATCTAAAAAATCGGCGTAAATTTTTTTGTCTGTGTACCGGGAGAGTCCCGGAAAGGATATGATTCACAAAAAATCTTAAGTTCATGAATAATTAACCGTTAAAATAATCTCTATATATATAAAAATGAAAAGGGAAAATGTATGTACCGGTATGTATATAAGTAGGCGAGCAAGGGGGTCCAGGGGCGCAGCCCCTGGCTAGACGGAAAGCCCCGCCGAAGGCGGGGCTTTGCGTCTAGTACCTAATAAATATTTAAATAGTTTAGAGCGCGAATTTCAAACCAGAATTTAATAAATTTAGATTTGTAAAATCACCACCGAAGTATATGAAAAATGATTGAAAATTCTATTTTTTTTTCCAGTGTATACATTGTTTCGTAAATAGTATCCTAATTAGGTAAATGCTTCATTACTGGACCAAATATGACCAATTAATGAACTTAAAATGGTACATAATAAATGCACCGAAACGTTTCCAGTTGATTAGTAAAAACATTCAGAGCATTTTTTCTTGGCTGCCTCTGATTCCATAAATCCCTTACAATTTATATTTTTATCAACAGACAGACTCCCCCACTTTGTAATCTAAACACTGATAATTTTTCTACCGCGTATAGATAGCATGCATATAACACCGCCAACTACATTTATTGAAATAATTTCCAATTAAATTGCTACATATTAATGGCAAAGAGAGGATTATTGAATTAATATTATCTTCAATCTTAATTAATTAATATCAATTTAATAAGCAATTAAATGTAAAATGCCACTTGGCGGATTAGCTGGTTTCAAATGAGATTTATGCCAAAGGGCTCCCGGGGTTGATGACGAGCTCTCTCTAATTCAAGAGGAATTCCAATGGAGAGAGAGAGAGAGATACTATAGGAATGGGTCGCTTGTTGTCAATTAAATGTCTATTACTTGATGATCGTATCAACAATCTCCTCTTTCCCTGCAAGGGCTATATATTCATTATTAAAGAAGTGCTAAATTAGCGATTATATTAAAATTCTACGGCAAAGCAAAAGATAGTCCACATTTTCATTAAAATTTCAACTAAAAAAAAAACTACTCTGGTGTGGCTGAATTTTTTTTTTTAAGTCTTCGGCCTTATAAACTTGAAACGATACAAATTATTATGACAAACGATATATTTTAGAGGGTCGAGGCACATTTATTTATATCATTTAGTATTCAAATGATTTAAATAAATTCATCGGACTGCCTGGGATCCGAACCCGCGTCCCGTGGCTTCTAGACCAGCGTTTTCCAAATTGTGAGGCGCCCTCCCTAGGGAGGCGCGGACTAGTCTAAGGGGAGGCGCGAATATTAGCCACAGAGAGCAATTTTCCAAATGATTGCTAGTTTTATAAATAAATATAAATTAAAAAAAATATTTTATATAAATTTATATTTTTTAGCATTAAAATATGTATTTTTGTATTATTTTATAAAATGGGGGGGGGGGGGGGAGACAATTAAATATTTTTGAGGGAGGCGTTGTGACATAAAGTTTGGAAACCACTGTTCTAGACTATCATTATTGGCATTTGTCAACAACTTTAGCAGTCTCGGCCACGGGAGGGGGGGAGGGGGGTGAATGAATGCAGAAGAAGAAATCTTTCACGTGTTCTGTGATGTCACGTCATTTTTTTTACTTTCTCTTACCTATATAGTTTGATTTTAATTTATAAATCAACTACGTATTTCTCTTACCTTATATATGAAATATATAGAGTTCTCTAAAAAGTATATTAATAAGATTTTCCCTAAAACGTGTTTGAAGTATAAATACATGTTTACTGATGTAGTATTTCAAATTTTTTCGAATTTTCTCAAAATTCGCTGTAACTATTTTTATTAGGCCTATATATGTATTGAATGGAGTCAGCCAAGGAAACGTAAAAAAAAAATTCCTTGGGACAGTCTAAGTGTCAATTGTTACAGATGGTAATAATTACTTTGTTAAATTGACATCATTAAACAAATTTAACATCATTAATAATGTATCATGTGTTTGTTGAATGATTTAATAAAGATATCATACACGGCATGTGTTTAAAAGTAAGTTTACTTGTTCAAGTTAAACATAACACATGATAGCGATGAGCGCTCGAAACGTCGACAGCATAAATTTGTTTTTTACTTTTGCTTGCCTGACTCCATTCCATACATATTTTTTTAATACTCACAGCCAGTATAATAATTACTTATATATTAATAAATGTTTTCCTAAAACGTGTTTGAAGTACACTTTACAGATGTAGTATGATTTCAGATTTTTTCCATTTGAAGCATTCGTAGCTCAATAGCATTATGTCGACTCAAAAAATCTGGTCGTGTGCGACCATTTATACCAGATTTTTTATGTCGAGATATAGGCCTATTTAGTTACCGATAGAATCGTAAAACCCAAGAGGGGATTTTTTTAATATCATTTCTTTGAAATAAAGTTGCTTTAAAAAAGTTGAGGGTAAAATGAGAATACGAGAGAACGCGATATATATATTTATTTTTAATCTGTATGATTATTTCTGATAACCCTCATCTTCATTAGCAAAGAAGATGCTGGTTTTATATAAATAAATAAAATTACATTTCATGTTGATAACATCACATAATGTAACCTAAATTAATTAAAGATAAGGGAGAGGCATTTTTTTTTCTGTATGAAATTTACTTAGAGCAGCAGACAGCTGAAGAGAGAGAAAAATTGAAACGCTTAGTTATCATTAAAAAAGAATAAAAATAAAATGTTCAATTTTCTCAGTTGCGGAGAAAAATTAAAGAGACAAAGGAATTGTAATTTTTAATAAAAAAAAAAAAATCTTGTAATTACGAGTAGAAATTATGAGAACATCTAAAAAGTTATTTATTTGAGTTAATATCCTTGGAAAAAAAAATTAAGTGAGATTTTGTACTATCTATCCCGTAAATATAATTGAAATTACAAAAATATAATAAACTAGCCGCGCCGCCGGCCTTCACCCCCCCCTGGACCCCCCCACCTGGCACAGGCCCGCCTGCGGCGTCCCTTCTTAATTTTGCAAAAAAAAAAAAAAAAAAAAAAAAAAAAATTACTATTCCAATCCAGTGTCTGCTTAGGATGTTTACATTCTTAGAATACATGAATGCAAACAATCTATTTATATAATTCGCTAATGTCCTTCTTTCTATCTGTTACGCTCTATTTGACCAACTTCCCGTTTGAATTTTGAATCGAAATTTTATATACCAGTACTTCTAGGAATTACAGAAAAATTATTTTCATCCCGTAATTCCTATAACTTTTTGAGTTATTAATTCCTAAAGCTACGATTTCTCCCATAGGAACTGTATAGAGAAATATGTATGTATTCTTTGCATTTATGTACTCTATGAATGTAAAAAAATCCTCTAGCAGCCACTGGACTGGAATAGTAATAATAATTTTTTTTCATAATTAAGAAAAGGCGAGGGACCGCCGCAGGCGGGCCCGAGCCAGCTGGCGGGGGGTCCAGGGGGGCGAAGCCCCCCTGTTTAGACGGGAAACCCTTCCAAGGCAGGCGGGGCGACTAGTACATAAATATTTCTCTATACATTTCCTATGGGAGGAATCGTAACTTAACTTAATTATCAAAGTTCAACCTCGTCTATTTTTATTTTTTTTACTCAAAGGGCGTCAAAACGTCTCTAATAAAATCTCAATATCCAATTTTTGACACTATCGCATCACTTCTCTCTAGAGAAAATGGTGTAATGTTCTGTTAATCACACCAAATCTTTTTTCAATTAATCTTACTTGTTAGAGAACATAAAAATAAATTTGGTATAAAGATTTTCTCAGAATTAGAATATGTAAAAGTTTTTTTTAAATATTAAAAATATTCATTTTACTTTTTTTTAAATTAAGTAAAATGAAAGGTAAAAAAAAAAGATTTAGATTCTTGATTTCCATTGCTAATGAGAAAATCTCTTAATTGCTCTATTAATTACTTAAATGAATTCTATATTTTAAATTGTATAATATGAATTGCTAGAGAGGAGGAAATTAAGAGATATTATCTTAATTTAGATTTTTTTTTTGCGCTTCTTGAGGAGATTTTTCTCATTTTTATACAGAGACAAGCTGGAAAGGATTAAAAATTTATTTTAAGTAGTATAGTACGTTAATTTTTTGTTACATTTTATATTCCGATGGGATTAGAAGAAATATTTAGACTTTTTATTTTACTAATGATACCAGCAAAAAAGCTAAATCTATTTCTACTTTTCTAATTATCGTTAAAACTTAACACTTCGTTACATATTAATATTAAAAGGTGATTGTTTATGTCGTTTGATAACTTGATTTTTTCGACATCTTAGGGGCAGACCCTTTGGGCAGTCATAAATAGACCCTTTTGTTGACTCGGTCGATATCCTCACTTGAACTCAACGTTCTTTCTTAACATCTTAACATTTGCATTGCAAAAAAAAAAACATCCTAAATTGACAAAATACTTGCATACTACATCGAATTTTTGACATGATTTTCTCTTTATATATATTAACATATATAGAGGTAAGAGAAAGTAAAATGCAATAACGTGTAAATCCGCTCTCTGCTTATGACCAACTAATTGATAATATTTGAACTAGATAGCAGTTGAAATATACAGTAAGTAGTCCTACTTACTTTTGGATTTTCACTCATCTTTACTGACACTGTATGAGGGCCTGGCAACGAAGAGAGCAACAATCACCACAATCGTTGCGAATAAGTGATGCCAAGCGCGGCGGAAGTTCGGATTTGTGATCCCGAGCAATCAGCGTGTGGAACGTCCCTCGGTAGCCATCGGCACCTTGTTTTAAAATCGATGTAATAAATTCAAAAACCCTGGCCGAGTAACCTAAAAGGGTAAAAAGAAAAAATCACTGAACTGAGGTTAGCAATACAAATTAAATAGGCCTTCTTGTGGCGAACGCTTCCCAACGGTGTGTAGCATCAACATGCTCTATAGTAATTCTTTATTCATTTTCTCTGGAATATTTTTAATTATAAACGAAGACTTTTCAGGTCACTGATCTTCCTACAAACAAATATATTTTTATTTAAATGATGACATTCCTTCGCTAAGAATTCTTTCTTCTTCTTCTTCTTATCTAATTAATTTCTCTTATTTTATTTGATAATTATTATTTTGTCAAATGAAAATTTCTCTTTTGTCTCTCGCTTTTATCATACAATTTTCATTTATTATTGTTTTCATATATTCTGACTTTGATAAACGATTGGAATTGTTTTTTTTTTAAATAACGAAGGGCCAAATAAATTGAAAGATGAGAATGTTTTTTATTATACAAGAATACAATATTGTTCCCCAAAAAATAATACCAATTATTATTGTTATTATATTGCGGAAGCAACTCCTAATATATATGTGTGTGTGTCGCTGATATTTTGATATATGCACAATTATTTTAGAAAGCGAGGTTTGAATGGTAATGGCAACCTTATTTGACTGCAGACTCTTGAATAAATTTCGGGTTTTAATTATTTTAATTTCCAATTTTCTGTTTGTAACACATAGACACCCCATGGGACCCATGCCATGACTTTAAGCTGTATAATACAAATTTTATATAGGGTAAGAGAAAGTAAATAATTTACTCTAGCTAAAAAAAGAAACCAAAATGATTTATAAATACCCTAAAATAATCTTAAATTTTTCATTTGTTTGAAAAAATTTTCTTGAACCCCCCCCCATCAAAAATTTCTTGCTACTCCTATGTTGTAGCTTAGTGACTCTCCATAGATTTTCTTGTATTTTTTTTTTTTTTTTTTTGTATCAATTTGTAAAAAATTTTCCAGTTCGGATTTGATTTATTCTTGGATAAAATTATTTTGTCTTCAGTATGGACCGTCCTCAGATCTGGCAGAAATTCATTATTGAGGTGTTAAGGTTTATGTAAGAATAATGAGAATAACATATGGACCCTGTTACGCATTAGTGTGTCAAGCGCCATCTACCGAGTTTTGAGAAAATTAACATTAAAGTTTTTTGTTTTGATTGGATTATATATAATTTTTTTTTTGTCAATTGTGCAAGTAACATTAAATATAAATTTTTTTAGAACATATTTCATAAAAAATACTATTAATTAAAGCATTTGAAACAATATTCCGTGCTTAACTGAATTTTTAATTTTTTTGGCGCTTGACACACTAATGCATAACAGGGTCCATATATTATATATCGCCTTCGGCGGCCATTTCATCTAGCCAGAGGGGCTGCGCTCCCTGGACTTACTTGCTTATAACATTTTGTAGGCGCAGCGAATACTTAGGCCTAAATAATGAATTTTTGTTAACTCAAATATATTTTTTTTAATTACATTTCACAAAATCCTATTAATTCCTTTTTATTGTCATTCTTTTTTTTTTTTTAATCATTTTTTATGGAGTTTTCTCTAGTTAATTAATGCATGATTCGTTTTCTCTCTCTTCCACAATGTCAAAGGGGATTTTTTGTCGTAGAGTTGTTATTGTTGTGTTTCGGTTGTAGTTTTCCTATTGTGGCCTCCCAGTTGATGAATTGAATCCATTTAATGATAAATTAACGAGTTGCCCCTACCCTTAGTCTTTTTCCTATAGAGGGTAGGGACAGACAGACTAATTGAGCCCCAGAGCAGCTCTTAAGAGTTTTCTTTTGCAAGACACAAACAAGTGAGGGATGCGCGCCTTCCTTGTGTTCCGCCCTTTGCACTAGACCCTTCTTATTTTTCTTGGTCCTTCAAGGGATTGATTTATGTGGATAATCATTTTGCTAATTTTTCTCAATCGGACAAACGAAATCGAAAAGTGAAATTTATACTTGTGCTAAAATATAAAATGAACTATTATCATAATTTGAATCTATTTAGATGAGAGATTTTTGGAATAGTAGGTTAATAAGTTTTAAGTCCCTTATTTCATATTTTATCAATATTTATTCAAATTCACTTTTGCAGACTTTACTTAAGATGCGCGTCTCGGGGTGCTAATTTTGGGAGTTTGCAACGGCCACAATTTTGAAGCTATCGAGCTCAAATTTTTTTTTAAATTAAAGCTATTTAAAATATCTACAACTTATAGAAGCTCTTTTTTTGATTTCCGAAAAAATAAATTTTTTTTTTAGATTAATCGCATTAAATAAAAGATATTTTTTAAAAAAATCCGCTCTATATCTTATAGATAAATAAATTTGTAATCATTTTGTTAAAAAATAATTAATTTTCTACCCTTAATTAAAACTTTAAAATAAAATGGAATAAATCCCTTGTATTCCTATGGGAAAAACTAACGCCATCTCTTGCCGCCTAGAGTAACTCGGTAGTTAATCGTCTTCTAACGACTTTTCAAGAAGCGTGCCTTAAAGCTTCGAATTTCAGAACCTTTTAATTTTATTAGATAAATTATAACATGTAGTTAGAAAATAGATAATAGGTCTGTTCGTTTAGCTTGCAATTGCAGTATCATTTACACATTTTGTCCTGCACTCTGTTCGTTTCATTTTTTTCACAATAGGCGCACGCAACTTGCACCTTTTAACCAAGTTATCGTGCACTTTTTATCATGGAAAGTGAAACGAACAAACCTAATATGGATTCTAAATTATTTTATATTATGTAGAAAGCCCTGGCTAAATTTTTTTACATTTTATAATTACTTAATATTGTTCTACATTTTAATATATTTTAACTACGCATATATGGAAATCTCATTAAATTAAACCATTAATATAATATTTTTTGATCGAAACTTTTAAGGGATTATATATAAATATATAGTCTATAATAATTAATATGTCAAAAAATTAAAGTTAAACCATTAACGATAATAAATGATCGTCATTATTGTAATACTAATTAGGTCAAGTGAAGGAGGATAATAAATAATTGAAATTAAATGAAGGAAGTACTCATGCTTGATTATGAACATATTTATTTTTTCAACAAATTTCATACATATTGAAATCAAATATTCATCTAACCTCGTCCTAATTTCGCGCTAATACAATAAATTAGTAATATAAAGATTAAATAAACAAAGGAAAAATATAAAATTACCCCCTTGGAGCAGGGACAAACTTGCTTTTGCTTCATAATCCACTAGTATTTCATTTTTGGTATCAGAAGCCAATGCTATGCCCTCGGGCATTGGTGTAGGGGTTAGCGTGCTGGCCTTCTGTACCAAGGGTCGCGGGTTCTCATCGGGTCTCATGCGACAATTTATTTCAATTTAATTGGCGACCAATAAATTGAAATAAATAGAGACGGGGTCTAAATGGCCCCCGTTGCCGAAAAAGACCTTAATTGTTATAATATAGCATTATTATTATTTTTTTTTATGGCTGTGGAGTTTCAATCAGGATTTGAAGGACGTTACATCCAGGAAATTTAAAAACAAAATTTATTAAATTTTTTATTGCCGACGTTTTGGTCGCCAATCACGACTTTCATCAGGGCAAGTATTTGCCCGGCGAATAAAAAATTATTAATAAATAAAAAATTTGTATTTAATTTCCTAGCTGCAACGTCCTTCTGGATTATATTATTATTACCCTCATAATTCACCCCTCCTTGAATCCGCGCGGTCTCTCCGCCTTTCCTACACAAAATGTTCCGGGCCCACCCCTTAAAAAAATCCTAGGACCACCACTGTCTATTAATATTAGCCTAATTATCGAAACTTTCTTATAATATTTATTGGGAAACGTCACTTTATATGAAACATTTATAAAATAAAAATGTTTGATATCTTTCATGATTTTTTTTGAGATTAGATTGAAATCTTGAGAATAATTTAATTACGAGAATTCCATATTAGTTAGAGCTAAGTTGCTCTCCACTTTTTTTTAATCATAAATTCTTAAATATCCCATTCACCCCCAAAAACACCCTCGGGAATTATCCGAGATCGCAATATCGCCCCCTATCTTTCTTTTTTTATATCCCTTAAAAAAAAAACAAGCAAATTTATTTTCATTGTGTTTCTTTTATTAAAGAACGGCATTTATATTTTAAGAAACGGAGGATCAGTTCAAGGGGGTGCGAAAAACAATTCCAATTCTATTTCGTGGAATTATATTTATGAGAAAATGCGATTTTAATAAAATATAATAGCAAATTTGGGCACATATTCTATTCGGAAATAATTGATTGTAAATGCAGCTTTTCTTTTAAGTTGTTCTTTCCCCAGAGGGGTGTTTTAATCGTGACGAGTTTCTTAATAAAATTTTTAAAAAGTACAAAGAATAAAAGAAAGCATTCATGTTTAATGCACAAATTTCCATCTTCACATCATCGCCCATCCCTCAGTGATGAAAAAATTTCGATTTGATCTTCGTCTCGGTCTCATCTTTATTCACAAATGGAATTAGTAAAAACGTTAGACAAAAAAAATTAATTAAATTTGACTATTTTTACCAAGAAGTTCAAAAAGTAATTTCCATTAAATCTACAATTAAATAAAATATTTAGGTAATTGCATATTTCTTTATTTACCTTTTATTGAATAACTGTAAATAATCATTAATCCCCATTCACCATGCCGATATTAAAACTGTTGTTTTTTAGAGTTGATGAAAGAAATCTCAGAGTTTGAAATTTAGTACTTTGTTTTGTTCATAATTAATCTTTTAATCTGTTATTTAACGATAATATCCAGTCATGATAAATATGTGTTTGTGAAGCTAAAATTGATTTTTCAATTAAGATCGTTTTTAAACTATTTTTTTTTTTTTTTTTAGGGAAAATGATTAGAGAGATCAATAACTGAAAAACATTCAAATAAATCATTATGCATTTTTAAACAAGCACCACTTACTCTATTAATTTAAAAAAAAAAAAATTATTTTAGTAAAGGGAGGGAAAAATATTATTTTAATGTCTCTCAAAATGTTCTAATTGTTGAGATATTCTCCCTTCCTTTGGTCCAAAAATGCGCCTAGGGATTTTTTGTAGTTTTTTACTTTTTCTTACCTATATAGGTTAATATCTAGATTCATGTCAAAAATTCGATGACGAAATTTTGATAGAAATACATACACGTTTTGGGCTTTCTAATTCCAAATACTTTCTCTCTATATATATTTCATATATAGGGTAAGAGAAAGTAAAAAATGGGTCCCGCAAAATGGTCTGTCAAGCCTGAAAGAAATAATCTACGAGATTAAAATTTTATATTAAAGTAAGCTAGCCTCCTGAGGCGCGAAAATAAGCTTTTAAATAAAATCGTCCAAAGCGTAATAGTACTTTACTGATAATGTAAAAGAAAGTGTGTGTGACCAGCACATTTTTTAAAAAATAATTCGCTTCCCTTTCTAAATAATAAAATTTATTTATATTTAATTAAACAAAAATATATTCCTCTATCCCTGGGTAACTCAAACTCCCTACTTTGTTTTAGGAAATTCAATAATGTTCCTAATAATATAACATTAACTATATACTAAAATTAATTAAATTTGATATCTTAAGTAGGCCTTCGGATATTTTCTGTATTAAAGAGGGTGTTATATGAAACGTATCAAAATATAGGCCTATAGATAATCCTATTACCCCCCCCCCCCCACACTCCCCCTGAAATGGTTTAATTTCCAAAATTATAAAAATTTTCTTTTGCAAGTGTATAATTTGAAATATGGCCATTAATGACACGTTTGCCCAAGTTGTTCAGTCTTTAAATGAATATCATATACCCCCCCTCTCGCGTTTTCAAAAATTTATTAGCTTCACTCCTCGAAAAAATGCTCTTTAAATTGGCCGAAACGTCAGGACATAGGGAAATTTTTTTTTATTAGAGACTTAATTAGAATTATTTAATCTGCTTTTTTATTTGTTTTAAAAATTTCTCTGCCTGTTAATTTTTTTTTTATTTATTTTGAAAATTTCTCTCTACTTTTTTTCTATTCCGCCCCTTTTGCCAGATACCATTGGGCTCCATAAAAACACTTCAATATATCTAAATAATATGAATAAAAAATTAAATTTTCTCTTAAGATTAGTGTTTTATAGTTTGCAGTAGAATCTTTAATTAGGGGCCGTCCACATATTAAGCCTTTTTGATGATTTTCTAGTCCTCCACCCCAAGTCACAGTTAGTCACATATACACTAACCCCACTACAAATATTATGTCACAATATAGAACTCCCCCCTCCTCCGAATAAAATTTCTTATACAAAAATCATCATAATTACCTTTTTTTTATAGTAAATTTTCCCTAATTTTTTTAAATTTATAAATTCAACTTTGAATTGTTTTCACACATACAAGTTAGAGAAATCCCCGGGTTCTCCATGTCACAATTAGTAACGTTTTGTCAAGCCCCTCCCGGGGGCTAACGCGTTACGTAATATGTGGACGACTCCATATAAGTCTTCCAATATTATTCGACAATTTTTTGTTCATTTCGAAAGACGATTAGCCAATCAAACTTCCGTATTCAATGATCAATAGCTTTACAGAAAAAATTATCCACCCCTACTACATAGCTTCAAAATTCAATCAATTCATCCTTCGAGCTATAAATAAAAATTTAGTCCAGCTGATCTTTTATTCATTACGCCTTTTTCTCTTCCTCTTTTTAGACCTTTTATATATTCTATCTAATATATAATTTAATGAAGAATTTTTTTTATCATATTAAATATAGTTACATTATTTTTTCAAACAAATCAAACCACAATTTTTTTTTTGTTTTTTATTTCTGAGACCGGCCATAATTCTATTTTCACCAAATGATTTTTTTATTTTTTCATTTTAAAAATAATTTCATATATATATATTTGTACAGATAGAGCGAGAGATAAGGTAAAAGGGTAAAAGATATGAGAAATTGGTTGGCTGCTCCTAGGATGTTAAAGAAAGATGGCGGCCAGGGCATTAAATTGTCTTTCAAGCTCAAATAAAATGTCACAAAAATATATTTCCTCGTCTTTTCTGGTTGTCATTTAGATCAAGCTTGGGCTATAAACCTGTTTAGGGATAAAAGGCCGGTCGGCCTTCTTTCTCCCTTAAGGATCATCCTTCGGGTTTAAATATTAAAGAAAGTTTTTAATTAATCATCACACAAGTCGCTCACAGGAATAACGCCATCTTACTCAACTATCAATTTCATGATTTTTTTCTTCTAATTCAACAGGATATTTTTAATTAATATATCGATATGTTGATATCATCGTTGTGTGAGTTTGAACATTGACTTCATTGATTCTTAGGATGAAGTGGATAAATTCGTTGGCGTTTGGTTGCTGCAAGTTATGCAATCCAAATGGCTTAACTTTTTTTTTTCTAAATTGCTCATAGCTCACCCTGAGCGCCCCACCCCCCTCCTCCGTGATCATTTTCTAGAGAGAAGTAATATATATTAAGTTAACCTTTTTTTTTTTTTTTTTTTTTTACAATGAAAAGGAGGACGAAAATATTTTAGAAAAAAGTACAAGAACATTTTATTAATTCCAAAAAAAAAAAAAAAAAATACACTAAGAATTTATAGATCTATATATTACGTTTGGGTCCGTTCATATACCAATAATTTTTAAAGTGCAACTTTTATTTGATGGCCTCAAATTTTTTCGCTCTTCTATCAGTATGTCGCGTTACAAGCCTTGACGTTAAAGGCCGTGACGCTACAAGCCATGACGTCACAAGCCGTGACGACAAAAATAGGAAAGTTGTAAAATTTAATATACAGTATATGACGAATTATAAAAAAATATTTAAGGTTCAGGAAATCTCCAATGAGAAACGCAGTTGTTTTTTCAATTTTTATTTAAATGCAAAATGCCAGGGCCAACGTTTCGGTCGCATATATGACCATCATCAGGGCCAAGTCATTGTCAGTTTATTCTTCCTCTTGGTCATATTGGCCAAAGTAATTATTAATAATGCAATAAGTTCAATGACCAAATTATTATATACAGTGTGTTATTATGGACTGAGAGTGAGTGACTCATTCATTATTAATAATTACTTTGGCCAATATGACCAAGAGGAAGAATAAACTGACAATGGATTGACCCTGATGATGGTCCTATGTGCGACCGAAACGTTGGCCCTGGCACTTTGCATTTAAATAAAAATTGAAAAAACAACTAGCTGCGTTGCTCATTGGAGATTTCCTGAACCTTAAATAAATCGTATTATCAGCTATACGCCTCAATTAAATATAAAAAAATAATTGTGAGATTTGATTATTCAATTTTTAAATTGGTAAAATATAATTTTTAAACTAATTTAAAATGATTCAAATCTTTAATTATTAAATAAATATTGTTCTTAGTTTTTAACATTCGTTTAATGATTTCCCATTATCATTCCCATTTTCCAATTATTAAGTTAAGATTAAAAACGCGATTTTAATACCCTTAATTGAATAATTTTCTGAAAATTTTCAGTTAAACGCCTACGATCCGAAAAAAGTTACACTTGCATCGTGGTTTCATAAAACCACACAATTAATTTTTTTTTTTTTTATATACCAATAATTACCAGCAGCTTCCATGATTGCACCTTTTCCTCTATATAATTAAAGGTTCCGAGAATAACTTTAAACAAAGCCCAAAGGTCAAAAATGTTTTTTTTTTTTTAATTTTCTTCTATGCTGAGAAAACACCCCCAGCATAAAAAGCAAATTTCTTTTTGAAAATAATTATCAAATTTTTTTAATATCTTATCAAACTATAGTCTCTGATATTCCCAATTTCAAATTAAATTAAAACAAATTTATATATAGCGTGTGATATCTGCGTTATTAGATAATATTTATATGCAATTAGAGGAAATATTTCGTTATGCGCGACAATCGAATTGAATCGAATGCTCACCGGTTGTTGTTTCATCTGATATCCGACCTGGACCAAAAGGAGATGGGGTCATTAATTGAGTTTCCATTTGGATATATCAGTTTATTATCAAACAATATCACATAACATCACACAGAGAGGAGTTTCTATTATTTTTGTTAAAGTCAGCAAGTATTGAATTATTGTATTTTTCGCTCTCTCTCTCGCTGACCAACTTAGTCATTTGAAAAATTGTTTCCTCTGGATTTTTTTTTTGAAATAAATATTTTATCTGGCTAGGCATTGGCGTACGGAAATTGAAGGATATTGATTATCTTTTTTTTAGATGACGTGACCATCATAAAACCTATGGTTTAACTTTCAAATAGTAAATATATTAATTGGTTCACTTTGCATTTTATTTGTTCAGAGACTCTTAAACAAGCATTTGTATGAAAATAGACCGTTCTTTTTTTATTTATCTTCCAATATATGAGTGCAGGATAGCCGTATAACTTTGGATTAAAAACTAGTTTGCCAGTAACAAGTTTTTGAATAACCTATTCTATAATTCTTATTATTATTAATTGTAATAATTCTTTCTTTTTGTTACAGGTATATATTCATTTTATCATTCGGCATTTCCATCAACTTGTATTCTAATGTGAGTAAACTTTTATTTTCAAAGACGCATTTGCTGTCGCCATTATTAATTGATTTTAAATAAGATCTACGAAAATAAATATATCTTCAGCTGTTTCTTTTTATTAATTATTTATCGAACCCTTTCTGACTATTACCTGGGAAGAGTGGATTATATCTTACATATTTTACGGGATTTTGAAGTAAATACATGTTTTGAGGTCCCCTGAGTCCAAAAAAGTGGGCCCCACAAAATGGTCTGTCTGTGTGTCTGGGAACAAAATATCTCAAGAACGAAAAGAGCTAGGAGGTTGAAATTTTATATTTAAGTTAGACACCCCCCTGACACCTGACACGAAGATTTTGAACAAAATCGGCCAATGTGTAATAGTACTTTACTGATGTACTTTTTCCCTGTCTCTCGCTGACCAATGAAATAAATATTATATCTCGATTTTCTCAAAATTCGCTCCAACGACTTTGGTTAAAATTCATAAATCAATTATTCTTTTATATGTATATTCTCATTTTGCCCTTTAAATCTTTTGTAGCACATGTAAATTATGTACTTCATAGGAGAGATAAGAGAAATGGTAACAAAATATTTTCATAAATTTTGCTTCTTGAATTTTAATATACGTATCAGAAGAAACTCAATGTATGTCGACATCGAAAATCTGGTGTGACAAGCACAGTTCACAACTTTCAATTACCGAAGGTAAGAAAAAGTTGTATCCTCTGCATCCAGTCACACATTAAGAATTTTTAGCATCTAAGGTTATTTAGATCTCGTCCCTATTCATTTTGAGTTATGTCACAAATTTAAATCTATAATCTGGTGCTTATTCTATTAGCCCCTTTCCTTCTTAACAGAAAATTATTATTTATTACCTGGTAGTTTATAATTCAGTATCTGAAAAAATTTCGAGTTTTTTTTTTTATTAAAAACAATATTACTAATTATTTTTTTTCCTATATGAACATTTATGATAGCTTTAGAATATTTTGTAGTCAATTATTTTTCGTCTCGTAGTTAGAATATTTCATAGAACACTCAAGTTCAATTAACTTTTAGATAACTGTTAGATAAAATCAGCTAGACATAGATAAAAATTTACGTGTTTTATAGTAATTAAGGTTTAATATTAAAGAAAGACCTTTAGGCAAATTTATTTTTATAATGACTATATGATGAAAGGGTGATGATTTAAAAAGCATCATCACTAACAAATAAATCTATTTATTCTTATCTCATATTTTAACTAATCATAATTATTTTTCTCATAAAGTTTTACATAGAAAGTATCAGTATCTCAATGATTCAAATGAAATACGTATTGAATTCCTTGATTCTCTTTGTTTACCTTTACAATAAACGGGATGTTACAAGGCTCATTAAAATTGAGGCCTGAGGAAATTTAGCCTTTAGTTAAACTATTTCTCATTGTTGTATTGGAAATTGACCTACATTGGATAGAGATCTACACCGACAGCCCTTGAGCCCTGTGTTATAAATGGGGGTGGGATTTGAGAATTATATCCTCCCAGGAGAGAGTTTCTATTACGATCAGAGACGAAATTTAAACTGGTATCTTTTGGCTCTAGTTGAAACATTGTAATTAGGTAAAATTAAAATTAACCAAAATCACTAGGTGATATTTATCGGAATAAATCTTTCGACACTCACAGTGTGTCATCTTCAGTGTATATAAGAAGTATGGTCACATCTGTACGAGCTGATTTTAGATAATCCAAAAAAAAAAAAAACGACTACAAAAGTGCTTTAGTAAAGTACTAGTATTCTTTGCTCTCAATTGTTTGAAGCACACTTTACTCTTGTGCTTCATAGGAAAAATAAGAGGAATCGTTGCCATGGTAATAAAATATAAATATTTTCCCAAGTTTATAAATTTTATTACATCTTGAATTCTAATATATCGGCGGAAACTAAATATATCTTAACACAAAAAAATCTGGTGTGACAAGCACAGAACACAACTTAACCGAAGGTAAAGTTGTGTGCTGTACGACAGGCACACCATATTTTTTTACTTTTCTTCTCTTCTTTTTTTTTTTTATTCTAAAAATATTTTGATGAGTAACAATTCAAGAGGTGGTAGATCAACTAAGAAAAGTTTATTATTCTATAAAAACTTTTTCCAAGGATCTTTACTTTAACTTGTCAGATTCAATCTTTGGTCTGGAATCTGTTTAATACATAAAAATCAATTTCTTTCTCAGAATTACATATGACTTATTAAAGAATTTCCTTTCTTATATGGAACCTGTTATGCAATAGTGTGTCAAGCGCCAAAAAAAATTAAAAATTGAGTTAAGCACGGAATATTGTTTCAAATGCTATAATTAATAGTATTTTTTATGAAATATGTCCTAAACAAATTTATATTTAATGTTACTTGCACAATTGACAAAAAAAATTATATATAATTCAATGAAAACAAAAAACTTTAATGTTAATTTTCTCAAAACTCGGTAGATGGCGCTTGACACACTAATGCGTAACAGGGTCCATATATAGCAAGACTTTTGCCTATGTATTTATCAACTAAGAATTTTTTTTTTAAACATTCACACTTTTTTCTCATTCACACTCACACTCATACACACATTCACACAGTCTTCTCGGCCACTTAGGCCATTCAAAACTTTGCTATTGCGGTGAGATCCAAAATTCCAATCCATTGCCCGCTTGAGGATTTCTTTACATTAAATAAATATCAATATTTTTATTTAATGAAAAATTCCGCAGGCCTAGGATTTGAACAGGGTTCTTCTTTGTTGAAGCCGACATCTTAGTTCGCTACACCAACGATCCCCTAGAAATTTATTTTAATCAAATGAATACCAATTGATAGGCCTATATGTAAATACATGTGTCATAGTTAAATAAATTAAATCATATAAACTAAGGTGTGGTGGCTGTGATGATAATTCAGAGAGGAAGGGCAGAGGCAGCCAAAGGAAATAATTCTGAATGCTACAACAATTTTCCGGAGACGTTTCGGTGCATTTATTAGTGCTCCATCTTCAGTCCTTTCTATAATAAAACATACACATCAATATGAAAATATACATGTATATATCAAATATAATATAACAATATGAAATAACTTACAATTGTTTTTTTGTGCTCAGAGTTAGTCTAAAATTGCTTGATATATACATATGTCTTTAATTGGTTACAATTGAACATGTATATTGTTGAACTGGCATACAATGTTTGATATCTTGTTGTATATCTTGTTAAATGTATAAATTGTCCTGACCCTGGCTCATACTATATAGGGCAGACATGCAGACAATTGAAATTTCGTATGTCAGAACATGAACGAGATATCAAAAATAAATCTAAAAACACTGCCTTGGCAACACATTGTTCAGATCTTGGCCATAAATTTGACTTTGACAATATTAGAGTGCTGGCTTCAGAAAATAAAATATCCAGAAGACTTATACTAGAAATGTGTTTCA
This sequence comes from Euborellia annulipes, assembly GCA_023213315.1. NCBI lineage: Eukaryota > Metazoa > Arthropoda > Insecta > Dermaptera > Anisolabididae > Euborellia > Euborellia annulipes. The sequence continues at coordinate 76,945 of JAKCPI010014048.1, forward strand.
TACGTTCCTTTGGGCAGTCGGCTATCAATTTTCAGAGAGACAGCGAAAAACTTGGTAGAGCCTTTGACGCTGTGCTCTTCCAGAGTTGAATGGAGACACTTCATTATACGATATCAATAATTAAATTAAAATAATCTAAGAATGATTTTCTCAAATAATGAGAAATATCTTAATCGAAATGTCAAAATTTTTTAAAAAAGAATTTTTTTAATATTCATTTGTATAAATTAATAAAAGTTAATAAGTTAAGAATTTAAATATAGATAATGAGAAATTTTTTTATAAATAGATAAATCAGTTGACTGACCGAATACATTCGTTTATATAAATCTAAGAATAATATATTTGTATTCATTCATATAGTTCACTTTCTTGGGTGACCATTGTCAAACATTGTATGCCAGTTCAACAATATACATGTTCAATTGTAACCAATTAAAGACATATGTATATATCAAGCAATTTTAGACTAACTCTGAGCACAAAAAAACAATTGTAAGTTATTTCATATTGTTATATTATATTTGATATATACATGTATATTTTCATATTGATGTGTATGTTTTATTATAGAAAGGACTGAAGATGGGGCACTAATAAATGCACCGAAACGTCTCCGGAAAATTGTTGTAGCATTCAGAATTATTTCCTTTTGGCTGCCTCTGCCCTTCCTCTCTGAATAAATCATATAAAATCATAAAACATTTTTCTGCAAAAAAGTGGAAAATAGCTTTTTATTGAAAATTTATGACAAGCAAACTCTCAACAATCTATCAGTGATTTTTTGACTGTCTTCCAATATACTCTCGTATTTTCTTTTCTCTTATTAAAGAGCGTGAGCAAATTGAAAACTAAAAGATTCATATAATAGAGTGAGTGCGTCTAAAATAGCATTTTGGGAGATATTCAAGACGAGCCATGTCCTTTTGTCTCTGTCTCAATAGACAACAACCAAACATTTGGAGACGACACGACGTTCTGCCTAATCGCACCCCTGAGAACTCCAACTTCGCCGTCAAGGGAGGGATTTTCTCTCTCCATTTTTGGCATCAATCATCGTTTCTTTATAAAATTTTTAACAATCAAGTTTATGTTTTACTTTTCCTCTTTCTTAAACTCCTTCCTACTCTTTCTTTTTTTTTTACCTGTTCATAATTGCATTTTAAATTTTAATGTAATATTTAAAACTCTCAAACTTGTCTCCATCTCTCTCTCTCTTTCTCTCGTTTCCTTGAGGGTTTTTCTAACATTTAAACAAAATGAGACATACATTATAAATCATCAAGAGGGATCCAAATCTAAGAAATGTTCTTCTCTTTGTCTGTTATTTATTTTTTAACACAGTAATTAATAATATATTGTAGCTATATGATGGACATGAAAAACTACCATACTATTTATTATTTATTCTGTTGAAATATGATTTAATTAGATAAATAAAAATAAACACTAGGTGATATGTTTCAATATATTATTTATGCTTAGAATATTTTTATCACTTCTAATGATGATACAACAAGTATCAAAATATGTATCAAGTGTTTATACCAATAAATAATATATTGAAATATAAAATATCACCGCACGTTTTTAGCCTAATAATTTACATTTTGCTAGGGATCTACTGCCCTGTTGTTTGGTTAAAAAACATACAATTGCCTCAAAATAAACTGACACCTGGTCTCTTTCTCCAGCAAAATTTTTAATTTAATTTTCTCACTTTAAAAAATAATAATAATTAGGCTGTATCTATTTATAAAGAAAGAAACCCAATGTGATGGGAACAGAGAGTGAATCCTGTTAAAATAAAAGAAAACATCCGCTATAGAATACATTAACAATTAAAAGAAGCCATATTCGAGTTAAAAAGAAATCTGGTGTGACTGGTCATACAGCACACAACTTTTTCTTGCTTTTGGAAATTTAAAGTTGTGATCTGTGCTTGTCACGTCAGAATATTGTGCCGACATTTATCTTATTTCTTCCGTCAGTAGGCACTACATTAGATAGAATTCAGGGTTCTGGACAAAACGTTACAGGATCCGGGGGTTTCTCTAAGTGTGACATAACAATTCAAAATTGAATTTATAAAACTTTTTGAATTTTATGTTTACAAGAATTTCGGACCAATAGTTTGAATTAAAAGTTGAAAGTTTTGAAAAAACAATCCAACATAAAAAAATTTAGTGTGACTCGCCGCACAACACAAACTATATTTCTTTCAAAAAGAGAACCAAATAAATTTATTCGCTAAAATAAATTATTACCATAAATACAATAATTTTCTCAATTCCAATTATATTTTATTTCATTTAAAATTTTTACATTAATTACAGGTTTTAAAAATCTGGTGTGACAAGCACAGAACACAACTTTCTCTTACCTTCGGTAATCGAAAGTTGTGTTCTGTGCTTGTCACCAGATTTTTGTGTCGACATATATTTAGTTCCCGGCAATACGGAACATTTGAATTCAGATGTAAAATTTGCCCCCGGGTGTGGCATAGTAGGTAGCGTGCCTAGCTCATATGCCAAACGTCGCGAGTTCGGACCAGGCAGTCCGATGATTTTATTTAAGCCATTTGGATACCAGATGGCTTAAATAGAAATGCCTGAACCCTCAATATATATACATTAATTACAACGGTTATCGTCTAAAGTCTTAAATGGCCTGAGTTGCCGAAAAGACTGTGTGAATGTGTGTGTGAGTGTGAGTGCGAATGAGAAGAAAGTGTGAATGTTTTTTATAAAAAAAAAAAAAAAAGATGTAAAATTTATAAGTATGGGAAAATATTTATATTTTGTTACCATGGCAACCATTTCTCCTATCTTTCCTATGGAGTTCAAGAGTAAAGTGGTCTTCAGAAGAATTAAATTGCAAAATGAGAATATACATTTTAAAGAGCATCTAAAAAATAATAATGAATTTAAAAAAAAATCGTTGGAGCAAATTTTGAGAAAATCGAAAAAAACTGAAAAAGTACATCAGTAAAGTACTAGTACTCTTTGGCCGATTTTGATTAAAAGCTTATTTTCCGGTCCCGGGGGTGTTTAACTTAAATATAAAATTTCAACCTCGTAGCTCAATTCCTTCATGCTTAAAAGTGAACACAGACACACAGCACACACACACACCCACCCACCCACAGACAGACCATGTCGCGAAAACCACTTTTTTTGGATTCAGGGGACCTCAAAACGTGAAGATCCATCAAAATCTCGACATCGAATTTTTGACATGAATCCAATACTTTCTCTCTATTTATATATTACATATATACATAGGTAAGAGAAAGTAAAAATAAAAAAGTATTTGTATTCTTTGAACTTTCTTTTTTTTTATATACAACTAGACGCAAAGCCCCGCCTTCGGCGGGGGCTTTACACCTAGCGGGGGCGCCCCCTGGACCCCCCTTGCTCGCCTTCATTGAAAATTGTGGATTTCTATAAAACATATACATATATACATACCGGTACATACAAACATTTTTCCCAATTCATTTTTATAATATATAGATTATTTTAACGGTTAATTATTCATGAACTTAAGATTTTTTGTGAATCATATCCTTTCCGGGACTCTCCCGGTACACAGACAAAAAAATTTACGCCGATATTTTAGAATTCAAAATGTAAATAAATAAAAAAAAATCGTAAACATGGGTAAATATTTATATTTTGTTACCATGGCAACCCTTTCTCCTAATTTTTATTTTTTTATTATTTTAACGGTTAATTACTCATTAACTTATTGTTATTTGTGAAACCAAACCTGTCCGGGGTTCTCACAAACATACACAGAAAATTTTATCATAATTGGTTCAGTCGTTTAGGAGGAGTTCAGTCACATACACACGTACAGAAGAATTATATATATAAAGATAATATATTCAAATGCATCCAAATATTAATATTTGCAAATAATTTAATAAAATAATTTTTTTCTTCATATTATTAATTTTTTTCATTAAAATTATTTTAATCTCTCAATTTTTTTTTTCCTATTCAAAGAATAAAAAAAAAAGCAAAGAGACCAGAGCACTCTAGCGGAGAACAAGCCCAAACAATCAGTCTCGTTTCCAATTCTCCACTCGCTCGGTTCGGTTTCTCTAACAAGCAGCGGCGTAACCAGCCTTTGAGGGCGGGGGGGGCGAAGCTTAACTAGGGCGCCGGTTTTCCAGGGGCTCCGCCCCTGGACCCCCTGTGCTCGCCTTCGGCGAGCAATTGCCCGCCTTCGGCGGGCAAATTTCTTGCATCCTGTAATTTCCTCAGCGAATTTGTGAAACAAATGAATTTGCTTATATTTACATGTTTTTTAATGGCACCTGTATGATTTTGTTTTGATTTTTCTTTGCTTTTACGAAAAATGTCGTTTTCTTCTGTGATTATTTCAAAAACTGTTCAGTTTTTGAAAAAATGTTAAAGAATAAAAACTTTTTAAAATTGAGTATTTTATCATAATATAACAAAGAAATTGAAAATTTCGATTTTTTTTGAAAAAACTTATTAGGTAAAGTACTACTTCCAAGTGACGTATTTACTCCAAAAGTTGATAGAAGTCTACAATTTTAGTGTAAGGAGCAGATACCAAATTTCATCTATCTAGCTGCTTTGGTTTTTAAGCAATCGTGTTCACACACACACCCAGACGTAATTCCAAAAGAATATACGAGAAAGTCTCGGGGAAGTCAATTCCCATATTTTTTTTTTAACACACACTTTTTCCCATTCACACTCACACACATATGCACACAGTCTTTTCGGCAACTTAGGCCATATAAGACTTTGACTTTGACATTTGGTATCCAAATGGCTTAAATAAAATCATCGGACTGCCTGGGATCCGAACCCCCGATTAGAGCCCTGCACGGGTACAGGTTGGCCCGTAGGCCCGTTACCCGCCCAGCCCGCGGACCGGGCCGGACGGACTTTGGAGGCCATGAAAAAATTACGGGCGGGTAGCAAGTCTAAATAAAAGGGTTTGGGCGGACGGGCATGCAAATGAAATTTTATTTAAAAATTGCTAGACATTCGTTCATTCATTCACTAAATCTCGGGCGGGAATGGGCGGGTTTGAAAAAATTCCGGGCGGGCTCGGGCGGGCCTGAAGAATGGTAAAAGCCCTTTCATTTTGAGAAAATCGAAAAAAAACTGAAAAACTACATCAGTAAAATACTAGTACTTTTGGCCGATTTTGATTAAAAGCTTATTTTCACGGTCCGGGGGGTGTTTAAATTAAATATAACATTTCAGTCTCATAGCTCAATTCCTTCATGCTTAAAAAATTTTGAATTCAAAAATTAAATATTAAGGCTTATACGAATCCTGAGTAAATCTCCACAGCAGGGCCGGCGCAAGCTATTCTGCCGCCCTAGGCAAGATATGCGCCCCTCCCCCCAAAAAAAAAACTAAAAAATTTAAATTGCCGCCCCCTCCTTAAAATTTTCCTGATCTCAAAAATTTTTCTGCGAAATTTTTTCGCGGAACAATTTTCCCGTGCGCCGCGCGGAACATTTTCTCTTGCGCGGAACCAAAATTTTTGTATCTGTTTTTTAGAGACGCAAAATTTTTTAAATTTTTTACTTTTTTTTAGAGGCGATAAATTTTTGCCGCCTGCGGAACAAAATTTTTCGGTGCCGCTTGTGGAACCAAAATTTTTCCCCCTTTTGCCGCCCTCTCCAGGTTGCCGCCCTAGGCGACCGCCTAGTTCGCCTAGTGGGCGCGCCGCCCCTGCTCCACAGCCATAAAACATCAAATTAAGGCTTATATATTGCAAAATAAATAAAAATTTAATTATAAAGCCTCTATATACGTTATTTATTATTTTTGGAATTAAATTCATTTAAAGTAGTAGAATTCAAGTTGTAATATTTTATTTTAAAAGAAAACAATCAATTTTTTAAGACAATCGATGAAAAGAATATGATAAAATCACATTCGCTGGGACTATATCTTAAAGTGGGCCGTGGGGCGCCTATGCCGGTTTCGGGGGGCGCCAAGGGCTCGATGCGCCTGGGGCGGGGGGCCGCGCCCCCCCTCCCCCCTGGTTACGCCACTGCTAACAAGTGATTTTATTTAGTGCTTTAAAAAATTATAAAATGTGTTCAGTGAGTTTAATTTTTCATTGTGATGTGTCTTCAAGTATTAAATTTTATATCAGTGAGCACCTGCCATCACCTTTGACTCAGGTATATTGAAATTTATTTTAATGAATTAATTATTCAACTCCCTTCAAGCCAAGCCATAAGAACATGGCCGTTGCTATTATTTATAAAAAAAAAAAAAAAAAATTGACTAGAAAATTATAAAATAAAATTATCAAGTGTTTCTATTGAAAGTATTTTTATGGATGTTTGTTAAGAAATTTGATCCATGTTTGAGTGTCTTTCCTGGGAATTGTTAGTTTTTTTTTTTTTTTTAAAGGAAATGTTTTTTATATTGGAAGATTTTTATAAAAAAGATCCTAAATGATTTTTAATATTGGTCTTCCGGCAAGGCGATCTGTTTACTTAAATACAGTTATATTAATTATTAAACTCTACACTAACTAGTGTTTTGATTAAACGCACAAATATTGGAACAAATTTATTTGGATTCATCGTTCTTATAAACTATATTTTTCATTTTATTTAATTCAATTATTAATTAATAAAAAAACTTGAAAATTAAGAAAGGAAATTCTTTTGTTTTTCTATTTTTAGTCCTTGACAATGAGAAAAGGGTGGAGGGGAGGAGAAGGTGAGAGGAGTGGGAGGGGGGAGGTGAGCAGTCGCCAATCGTTTCTTAAACAGTTCTCAGCCGTTCGTCCCGCCTAATTAACTTTATTTATATCTTTCTCAATCAATTAAATAATCTCTTTGAAATGGTACCGGTATTTATATTATAAATATCTTTTCTTTCTCTTTTCTCTCTGTAAAAAAAAAAAAAAAAAAAAAAAACATTATTTTACATTAATTTTTAATGGAAAAGTTTTTAAATTCCTTTATCCCTATATGTGTCCACATGAAAAGGCACCAAAATCTTCGCCGGGATCGAAATTGAGTTTTTTATGCTTTCTGTACAGAACATATCCTGCTGACCAAACCGGTTTTTTTTAGAATTTTTACTTTCTCTTACCTATGTTAATATATAGAGAGAAAGTATCGGATTTATGTCAAAATTCGAGGTCGAGATTTTGATGGATATACACGTTTTGAGGTTACCTGAATCCAAAAAAGTGGTTTTCGCGACATGGTATGTCTGTGTGTTTGTTTGTGAACAAAATATCTTAAGAACGAAAAGAGCTAGGAGATTGAAATTTTATATTTAAGTTAAGCAGCCCCTTGAGAAGTAACACGAAGCTTTTAAATAAAATCGGCCAAAGAGTACTAGTACTTTACAGATTCACTTTTTCAGTTTTTTTTCGATTGTGTCAAAATTGGCTCTAACGATTTTGATTAAAATTCAAAAATCAATTATTTTTTAGATGCTCAATCAAATGTATATTCTCATTTATCCATTGAACTGTTTAATCTGACTGTTCTAAAGTCCTCTTTACTCTTGTACTTCATAGGAAAGATTGGAGAAATGGTTACTATGTTAACAAAATATAAATATTTTCACATACTTATAAATTTTACTTCTCTCTAATGTATCGAACTGTCGGAAACTAAATATATGTCGACACAAAAAATCTCGTGTGTCAAGCCCAGAACACAACTTTCGATTACCGAAGGTAAGAGAAAGTTGTGTTCTGAGTTGTTTCTCTTACCTTCGGTAATCGAAAGTTGTGTGCTGTGCGACCAGTCACACCAGATTTTTTTTTAATTCTTGAAGACTGTGTGTGTGTGTGTGTGTGTGTGTATGAGAAAAAAATCTGGTGTGACTGGCGCACAGCACACAACTTTCTCTTACCTTCGGTAATCGAAAGTTGTGTGCTGTGCGACCAGTCACACCAGATTTTTTTATGGTGTGACTGGCGCACAGCACACAACTTTCTCTTACCTTCGGTAATAGAAAGTTGTGTACTGTGCTTGTCACACCAGATATTTTGTGTCGACATATATTTAGTTCCCGACGGTACGGAACATGAATTCAAGATGTAAAATTTATAAGTATGGGAAAATATTTATATTTTGTTACCATGGCAACCATTTCTCCTATCTTCCCTATGAAATACAAGAATAAAGTGGTCTTCAGAAGATTTCAATTGCAAAATGAGAATATACATTTTAAAGAGCATCTAAAAAATAATTGATTTTTTGAATTAAAAAAAAAATCCTTGGAGAGAATTTTGAGAAAATCGAAAAAAACTGAAAAAGTACATCAGTAAAGTAGTAGTACTCTCCGGCCGATTTTGATTAAAAGCTTATTTTCACGGTCCCGGTGGGTGTTTAACTTAAATATAACATTTCAACCTCCTAGCTCAATTCCTTCATGCTTAAAATTGAACACACACACAACCACCCACCCACCCACAGACAGACCATGTCGCGAAAACCACTTTTTTTGGATTCAGGGGACCTCAAAACGTGAAGATCCATCAAAATCTCGACATCGAATTTTGACATGAATCCAATACTTTCTCTCTCTATATAGATATTACATATATACATAGGTAAGAGAAAGTAAAAAGTGTTAAAAAAAAGTAAAAATAGCATAATTTTTTTTAAATTTATTTTTTTATCCAATTATTCTGTATTTAGGTTTGATAAACATTTCAAGTATCCATCATAGGCTGATTCAAAATTCAATTCTATCTCATCTTTCACCTTTGACATGAGGTTGGTTATAATTCCTCCTCTCTTTTTTTTTATTGCATTTCAATTCACTCCCTTTCTTCTTTTATTCTCTCTTCTCTGCTTTGTCACTTCACAACAACATTAAAAAGGAAGGGATGTTTTTTTTTTTTTTTTTTTTCAAAACAAGTCCACATCAAAAGCCTCCCTAACCGCAGGGGCTCAAATTCTCCCTCTCTCTCTCTCCTAAAGTCCGTTTCTTTTGTTATCTCTTATTTATATACATAAACATAACATATGCATATGTAATATTAATTCTTCTTATGAATAATAATCTCATTAACTAAACAACTTCATAAAAAATTTCATTCAGATGTGTGGTTAACAATCGATCTGCTGGATAATAGAGTTACGCCCTTCTTATTTTATTATTATAATATCTTTTAAATAATTGGCTCATATAAAAGTAGGAATGACAGACCTCTTAGGGTGTGAATTGCATAATTTGGGATGACGTCACAGAGTAGCCATCTTTTCTAGAGCAAAACTATAATTGTATGCTTAATAGAAAAATTCATTTCTAATAGTTTGACTCAAGAAAACTATTTCTCTTATTAATTGTTATTTTGGAATAAATCCTGCAATCAAATACAAAAATCCTACAATTTTTTTTAACTACAAAATTTTTCTCTTTTTCCACAATAAAAAAAAATATAAGCTTTGAAAATTATCACAAATAATATATGAGAGTAAAATTAATTTTGGAAATATGAAATTCGGTATTGTATGAATATATAAGCCTCTATGAAATTAATGGAATTTCTATTTTAATCATAGTATATAATTAATGATTAATATTTTCCCTTCAATTATAATTATGTACATTCATCAAGAAATATTTTTTTTTAACATGATATATTAAATTTAATTAAATTTATTAGTTCAAAAATGTATAAATAAAATAAGGAATTAATAATTTACTTTTCCGTATAGAATGAAGTCAGTTTTTTTAAATTTATATAAAGTATTGCTATTATTTGTATGATTCTGATGAAGAATTCTTTTCCGTACTGTACCATGTTAGCAAATAAAATTTCCTATTACATAGGAATCTAAGTAATTTGAATTTTTTCTGTTATTTTAAGGAAATTCAATTTTTTTACTTATTAATTAAAAAAATGAAATGAATCGTCGTTCAGATGAAATAGCGCATAGATCTAATTTAAAATTTTATCTGCTTACGATGTGACGCTTACACACCATTTTAAAAAAAGGTGGGCAGTGAAAGCTTACGGCAGTGGTTTCCAAACTTTATGTTACCACGCCTCCCTTAAAAATAATTAATCTTATGACGCCTCCCCCCACCCCCTATTTTATAAAATAATACAAAAACAAAAATTTTTAATGTTAAAAAATATAAATTTATATAAAAATATTTTTTTTTATTTATTCTTATTTATATTAAAACTTGCAATCATTTGGAAAATTGGCCCTGGTGGCCAATATTTGCGCCTCCCCTTAGACTAGTCCGCGCCTCCCTAGGGAGGCGCGCCTCACAGATTGGAAAACGCTGGCTTACGGTATATAAGCTCCAGATGATTTATTAATAAAATAAAAAAAAAAATTAATTCAAAAACCCATGCCATTGATGCTATTCATTAAAAAGGCTAAATATTTTTTATTTGTAATCATGTGAACCTTATATACCAAATGTTCTTTCCTTTTGTGCAGACGTCACATCATAAGCAGTTGAAATTTTAAATTAGATCCATGCGTCTAAAGCTCTTTCAACTAAACGACCATTCATTTCAATTACCCCAGTATTTCTTAATTAATTAATCCGTGAAGAAATTGAATTTCCTTGAAATAACAAAAAAGAAAAAAAAAGCCTAATAAATATTAATAAATAATAATGAATAAATTAACAAGAGAAGAATGTTATGAAATATATAAAAGCTAATTTCATGGTTTAAATTAACTGACTAAAATATCCCAGAGGAAAAGAGAAAGAGAGAGAAAAGATATATATTTAAAGAATACTTTTCGGAAATTAAATGGATTTTTTTTAATTAAAAAAACAAACAATGTATCTACATAAATGCAGTAGGCCTATAACGTAGAGAAAAAATTGGGTTAACCCAAACGTATCAGGAGCCATTTTTTTTTTTTTTTTTTTGTTAAATCTTAATTATCTTAGAAAAAAATTCCATCAAACAAAAGTCCTACAAAAAAATTTCATCATTTAAATCCTAAATTATTATTTTTACTTTCTCTTACCTCTATATATATATTAATATATATAGAGAGAAAATATTAGATTCATGTCAAAAATTTGATGTCGAGATTTTGACGGATTTACAAGTTTTGAGGTCCCCTGAATCCAAAAAAGTGGTTTTCGCGACATGGTCTGTCTGTCTGTCTGTGTGTGTGTCTGTCTGTGAACAAAATATCTCAAAAACGAAAAGAGCTAGAAGGTTGAAATTTTATATTTAAGTTAGGCACCCCCATGGGACGTGACACGAAGCTTTTGAACAAACTCGACCAAAGAGTACTAGTACTTTACTGATGCACTTTTTCAGTTTTTTTCGATTTTCTCTAAATTCGCTCCAACGATTTTTTTTTAAATTCAAAAATCAATTATTTTTTAGATTCTCTTCAAAATGTATGTTCTCATACTGTCGGAAACTAAATATGTACATGTCGACACAAAAAAATCTGATGTCACAAGCACAGTACACAACTTTCGATTACCGAAGGTAAGAGAAAGTTGTATGCTGTGCGCCAGTCATTCCAGATTTTTTTGTTGTGACATCCCATCCTGCGGAAGGGACGTAAAGAAGGTTTCCTCTCAGTGATGCATTTTTCGAAAGGAGTAGGCTACACGCCGGTGCTGAGACAGTCCCTCCTCAAACTAGGATATCCTCCATAGCATAGAAGAGATTGGATAAAAGGAACCGGGTGGAACCAGAAATAAGGATTAGTTCACTAGTTAGAAACGAACGCATGAGGAGAGTTAGAGGTAGGAAATGATGTAACATTACTGGGTGCCGGTAGATGGCCGTTTGATTTGAGGTGTGTGTCTCCGTGCACGTAAGCACCTCGGGTAAATAAACGGGGATCCGATATGAATTTCAAAATAATAATCAGAAACAACAAAAATTTACCTTTCATAAAAATTCATAATTCCTAATAAATTTGGTAAAAGTATTTTGATCATCTAACGTAAGTTGGCTATTCCAAATTTAGAACCTTAAAGCGTAGGCTTAATGGACAAGTTACTTTGTAAAATAATTTCTATTTCCATCTCTCAAATCGAAAATAGAATGGGATAGATTTGTCTGGAGATGATCCTAATTTTCTGATCAATTATAAGTGTCCGACCTCAATCAGGTCATCGAGGACAGGATGATAGACATACAAATACGTATTAATTAATTTTATCTATTTCGAGATAAAAATAGGCTCTATAGCTAGATGGGTTTGTGCTAGTATATATTGTCTATTTTATTAGCGATTTTTTTCAAACAAATGTCAATCAATCATTATAATTTTCGTTTTGCTATTATAAAAAAAATTTGATTGATTGATTTGAAATAAATTTAAAGCCTCTTACTTATAGATCAAGAAACTCAATATTTTCTGACCTTAATAGAGCGTATTTTTACTTTCTCTTACCTATATACGCAATACAGAGAGAGAAAGTATTGCAATCATGTCAAAAATTTGATGTCGAGATTTTGATGAAAATGTCCCGCAAATTGGTCTGTGTGTGTGACGATTTTAAGCATGAAGGAAATGAGCTACTAGGTTGTAATTTTATATTACATACATTACATATTGTTATGTACTCTCCCAGGACAGTTAAAAAAAGCTTTTGAACAAAATCTGCCAAAAAGTTCTAGTACTTTACTGAAGTAGGCTACTTTTTCAGTTTTTTTTTTTTTTGAATTTTTAATTTAATTTGGTCTAACATTTTTTATTTAAATCAACTATTTTTTAGATGGTCTTTAAAAAAGTATATTAATAAGTTTTTTCTTAAAATGTGTTTGAAGTACACTCTATTTCCAATGGAAGCTTTCGTAGCTTAGCGCCATCTATGAAACGCGAGTGGTCAAGTTTGGAACTAAGGTGCAATGGGAAACTAAATATGACAACACACTACACAACTATCGATTATCGAATGCGAGCTAGGCAACATTTACTTGATTTCGACTGTTTTAATCCTTTGGCGCTTTAATATCAAAATAAACTAAAAATTTTCAAATTTTTTTTTCTTTTTCTAGAAAATGATTAATTATAAAATAATAATTCCGTTCTTTTTTTTTTATTGGACAATTTGTCCCCAAAGTTCAGTTTTTTCTTTTTTTTCTTTCTCTCTCTGACTCTATTTTTTTTTGGATTGAGAATGTGACAAAGGCGTTCAATTAATATCCTTCGGATTGAAAGAAGCCCTTGGCCAATGAATGGCTCTCTCTCTTTCTAGGATTAACCCTCTAAAAGTTGAAGTGAAGACGACTGAAAAAGCTTCGAGATCGAATTTCACCCTCGGACAAGGGTGAAAAAGCTTTTAGACCATGTGGTCACATTAGAGAGAGAAAGAAAAAAAATACAATAATATAACCAAAAGTTCAAAATCCGTATTCAATAACAAAATACTCTCTAGTAGGTGGGGGAATTCCAAAAATATTACACTTGGACTGAAATTATTTCAAACCTCTATTATTATAAAAATCTTTTATAAAGAGGGAGATTTCTTTGTTAGATATTTATTCCTTTCAAATATGTTATTTTATCGACTACAATACTATGACACAAAAAAAAAAAAAAGATTTCCTTGATAAAGCAAAGCCAAGGATTTGTATCTTAGATCAGATGACTTTTTTCTCAGATTAGGAATTAAAATATTCTTTTCGAATAGAGTACAATTTATATATTGATTATTCATCGATCTCATATAAAAAAAAAATATAAAAAATAAAATAAATTAGGAGGATTAAACTCACTCCCCATCATCAAGTGGTAATATTTCGAATTCAACTGAAAAATGATTAAAATGCGTAACATAAAAAATGTGGTTGTAGTTTTTTTTTTTTATTTAAGTTTCTTTACGGCATCGGATGCCTTTTAGACGCCAGTCCCAATTAAAACTGCTACACACGTAACAGCACACTTGACAAGCATGCACTTACAATCTTTTTGTACAAGCAAACAACAATAATGCTTGCGCAAAATTCTCTTACAGACGCTACAGTTTGCTTGTACAAAAATATTGCTTGTCAAGTTTGCAGTTACGTGTGTAGCCTACTTTACAGGATCGAAATTTAATTATTAAAATTTTTAACTTTCTTAGTACTAGTAAAATTTCATAACAATCCATTAAATTGGAGGTGAGTTATTTTCAAAAATCTGATCACACAGCACACACACAACTTTCGGTAATCGAAATTTGTGTACTATTTTCGTCACACCAATTTTTTGTGTCGACATATGGTAGGCCTATATATAGGATAGCAGTGGCGTCATTTCAACTTTTTTTTTTGGGTGGGGGGCAAACATTTTTTTTCTTAAAATTTACTTACAAATAGGTACTCAAATTTGGCCAAAAGATATTTAATTTATTTAATTGTTTAATTTTGTACAGTTTATATACTCGTAGATATATTTTGTAATATTTTATTTAAAAGAATATAACATTTTATAAAAATCAGAGCCCTTAGGGGGGGGGGGGCAAATTCCCCCCTGCCCCCCGAAATGACTCCTCTGTTTCCCCAGAGCATTCTAAACTTGACAACTTACGTTTCATAGATGGCACACTGAGCTCCGAATACTTCCATTGGAAATAAAAGAAAGTAAAAATCTGAAATACTTCATCAGTAAAATGTACTTCAAACAGGTTTTAAGAAAAAAATTTATTAATTTACTTTTTAAAGAACATCTAAATATGAATTTTAATCAAAATCGTTCCAGCGAATTTTGAGAAATTCCAAAAGGGGAAAAAAAACTAAAAAAGTAATTCGCTGAAGCTACCTGTCACGTCCCAGAAGGATACCTAACTTAAATATAAAATTTCAACAACGTAGCTCATTTCATTCATGTCTTAAACCATCGTACACAGACAGGCTGATCATTTTGCTGGACCCACTTTTTTGTACTCAGGGGACCTCAAAACATGCATATCCATCAAAATTTCGACAACGAACTTTTGACACGATAACAATACCTTCTCACTATATTTATTACATATATAGGTAAGAGAAAGTGAAATTAACTGTAGTTTAGTTATTTAAATTCCATTCCTAAGATTCTATTAATATTTATTATTAATTTTCGTAAGTAAATTTAAGTATATAATGAGAAAATGTTAATTTACAAAAAAAAACCTTAATTAAACGCTCTAGTGATTTCTATTTATTTATGTTTTGCAGTGATTGGATGCGAAATCCATTTAAATAATACTGAGAGAGAGAATAGTTACAGATCTATTTGTCACTCACTCTGTCTCTACGTATTGGTGAATGCTGTCTGTCTGTTGGGAGATGGTCTAATGAGATAGCTGATCTCTATGAGAACAGGTGGGATGGGGGTGGAAGGGGGGGGTGTTGTTGTTAGGATAGTTGCTTTCCACAGAGCCCACCCCTCTCCAAAGAGCAAATAACTCTCTCTCTGAGTATTGATTAGCCAATTAAGAGAATGGAAAAGTTTGTTCCATGTTTTTTTTTTTTTTTTTTTTTTTTATTATATTTCTCCCCACCTTTGTTTGTAAAAGGAGGGTTCGATTAATTTGTTAAATATTTACTGTTTGTTGTTGATTTGTGTGTTTCTAGTGATTACATAATGGTATCGATTTCAATCAATGCCATCTATCACATCTTGACCAGTAAGATATATTAAGTTACTTACTTGATCAACGATATAGATCTCTCTGCACAGTTAGACTAAAAATAAATCCCCTCTATCAGTGATAGAAGACAAAAATAACCAATCAGAACAGCCACTCGTCTTTTTCTTTAATAAAAATAATTTTATTGCCACGCTATCGTGCAATTCTTGTCTGGATCAATTTTTTATTTTCTTTAAATGGTCCTTGTACTCCTTCCCATTGGACTTATGTTCGATATAAAAAAATGATCAGATAAAAAATATATCCTCCAAGCATGCATTATCAACAAATGACAATTTATTACCTAACTCCACTTTTGACACTCAAATTAAATTATCTAATTAATTTTTCGCTCATCCACACAAAGGACGCATATCTTGGTAGTACACTTAATTTAACACAAATGCCTGTTTGGCCTTCATTGCTGAAAATTAGGGTCCGACCGAAACAAGATTTTCAGCCGAAACCGAAACCGAATACTCGGCCTCAACCTTAGTTTCGGCCGAAACCGTAACCGAAACCGAAACTTGTATTTCCTATCAAAAAATTTATATTTTTTTTTTTTTTGAAATTTTTCCCCTCCGTGAAAATCATTTTACCTTTTTTTTAGTGAGACAAAAATTTTTTTTCTTCTTCAAGCGCAATTCATTTGACCTTTTTTTTTTAAGACTCAAGTTTCGGCTACTATTTGGCCGAAACCGAAACTACGGCCGAAACCATGATTTTTGGCCGAAACCGTAACCGAAACCGAATATTCGGTCGGTTCCTACTGAAAATACAAACAAAATTTTTTTTTTTAAATTGAAAAAACAGGAATTTTATAGGATCCGACCGAAACAAGATTTTCAACCGAAACCGAAACAGAATTTCGGCCTCAATCTTAGTTTCGGCCGAAACCGAAACTTGTATTTCCTATACAAAATTAATATCATTTGATCTTTTTTTTTTTTGCAAGCGAGTTTCATCCCATCTTTTCAAACTCAGGATTCGGCCGGTCGAAAATTTCTTTTTGGCCAAAACCGAAACCACGGCCGAAACCAGGATTTTTGGCCGAAACTGGCCTATACCGAATATTCGGTAGGTTCCTAGAATTTAATCATCTATACTAGGGATGTAGAAAACTTGACCGATTTTTCCAATCCGCCGATGTAATTTTGGAATTTGTTTTCCTTTCTGTTTGTAATGAGTTTTTAAATTTACAAAAAAAAAAAAATATTTGTTATTGATATGATTTACAATACTTTAATTTTTCGGTAGGTAGGCCCTAACCCAAAAAGAAAAAACGTGACGTCCTTTATTACGTTTGAATACATTTTTGTGTGACTGGCCTCACAAAACTTTTACTCAAGAATACACATTCACTCGATGGTTTATATTGAAAGGTGGGCAAATTTCAGAATTTCAAAAAGTTAGTTCAGGAGAAGCTGAGAAGATCTGACTTTTTAATAAATATCTACTGATTTTTTACCGCCCTTGGTAAACCGATTCACTCTCCTTTTTAACACATTCTATTCTTAAGATAACCAAAGGCAAAGATTCAACCTTCTTCGAAGAGTGGTTACATATCATGGTAGACATGACGTCATATATAAGCTAATTTTTTTAATAACAAAATTTGTAATATTGGCTTAATATTTTTGACATGAATGCGACAATTTCTATCTAAATATTAACATATATAGGTAAGAGAAAGTAAAAATGGTTATCATTTTGGAAATGATTAGTACGAGTTCGTAATCTTCCAGAAACTCTATTTTAAATTTGTAATTCTTTCTAGTCACAACTCAAGGAAGAAAATTAATTTTCCCCTTTTGATTTTAATATTAATATAATGTAGGTTATATTATAAATTTCATTAAATAATAAACGAAGAGCAAATCTCCATCTAAATGAAGTTTAATTGAATTATTATTATATTTATTATCCCCGTTTTAAATTTTAATTTGATGCAGGTATTAAGAATTTAACTAAGTCCTTGGATAAAGAATAATAATAAAAAGAGATTATATTGCTATTAAAACGTTTCCTGTAATTAAATTCATTACTCGTAATACGTATTTATTTATGTTTAAACTAATGACTTGCATGTTAAGATTTTTATACTGGAATATCTTTTGGATGGTGATCTGAAATAAATTCATTTTTATTTTTCTTTTGAATTCAAGCTAAACAATAGAAAAATAAATTTCACATTTTTTTTTTTACACATCTAACTTCATTGACTGAGTTCTCTATCTCTCTCTCTCACTTGGAAATTCTTCCTCAAACCTTCAAACAAATTCTAGCTGGCATTTCTCCCTTTGGACAACAAAGCGATCAAGGAAGCGTAGAAATAGATAGATAAACCACTAGGGTGTGACTTTCCGTTTTCGGATCAATGAATTCCTTGACCAGAAACATCTTGATTTCTTTTCTTTTTTATCTTATTATTATTATATTTTTTTATTTTATTTGCTTTTTCTAATTTGATCTACTAGATGGATAATTTTGTTGGGTTTTAATTTTGTTACGAATGTGCTGTTGTTAAATTACAAAGAGGATTAAGAACTGCATATGCGGAATGGGATAGGAGGCAGATTAGAACAGATGTTCGAGGCAACAATCGGATGGACTCAAAGGGCAGATACCCATTAATCGGGCTTATTCTTTTTTCTAACAATATCTGTCATTTTGTTTAACTTGACAATTTTGACGGATCTTACTCAAAACACCTCAAGTTTTTGAGGATAACATCCCTAATTACAGATTAGAACAGATGTTGGAGGCAACAATTGGATGGACTCAAAGGGCAGATACGTACTATGCGGCCTTATTCTCATTAAGCTGCCTTATTCTTTTTTCTAACGATTTCTGTCATTTTTGTTAACTTCACAATTTTGACGGATCCTACCCAAAACACCTCAAGTTTTTGAGGATAACCTCCCTGAATACATGATCCCTAGGAGATTTCATCATTCATAGATTAGATGTCGATTAGTTCTCCAAAAATAATGCCGAAAAAACATCGCATATTAACATAAACAATGATATTATGACATGGCTTTGTCTACATCTATTCCAGAACTTGCTAAAGACAGTTCAAAGTATTAGAGAATATTTTAGGATGAAAATTCTGATCAAATAGAAATCGATTTTAATATTTAATTTTACGTCTTCATAAGATGTGATTGATTTTTAAATTTATTTATTTATAATAGTGGTTTTCCCCATTACTTTGTAACAGCTATCCCATTATGCAAAACTTTTGCACTGACGATCCCCAACACCTGTTAGTCATCCAGCACAGTTCAAAAAGTCAACTCGATGGCGGGCCGGCAGACAGAAAGATAGTTTTGTATGCGGTTAACTTGACGGTTGGATCACTATCATTGCTTAGTGCCTAAACGCCTAAATAATATTCAAGTATTGTTCTCTAAGGTTTTTTATTGCCTCCATCATGAGTCTTGAAACAAATTTTGTTCAACTCTTCTTTCGTTATTGCTTAAAGGGAAGAAAGAGAGAGATTGATTATGAAACTTATGGTACAAAGTTTGGAACATAGTTTTGAAACATGTATAGATAAGTTAAGAAATTCAAAGGTCAAGCAAACAAGCAGAGAGAGCTAGAGCACCACCCGGTGGAAGTCGACCGACCGATTATGCTAACTTCCCACCCTCTTTCAAAGGAGAAACTGTAAACAGCGAGACCTTCCTCCCATCAGATACAAATGTTCTCCTCCTCCTTCTTCTTTGTACGTAGTTTGTAGTTGGTCTACGTGATTTGAGGGTGAAAGATAAAAAGTAAACTAAGGGCTGACCATCAAATTATTTGGAAACTAACAAAGTTCTTTTGGGCATGCTGCTCTTGATTTTTATTACTTCTCGCTATTGAAATGCCAATATTTTATTGGCCTTTTTCAGAAGAAAAATATTTAAATGAATTTTCTATAATTAAAATGAGTTGAATTTGTTTTCCTCACAAATTGATTAATTCACTTTGTTTTCTAATTTATTCGTTAATTAACAGTGATAGTCAACATGTTTGGAGCAGGTTAAGGAAAAGTAAATTATTTATTTTGAAAAATGTTTTTTTACATTCTCTTACCAATATATAAAATATATAGAGAGAAAGTATTGGTTTCATATAAAAAATTCGATGTAGAAATTTTGATGGTTATACACGTTTGGAGATCCTGAGAATCAAGGGCTTTTACAGGGGGAGTAAAGGGGGTTATTGCCTCCCCCCGAGATTTAAAAAAAAAAAACTTTTTTCAGAAAAAAATTTATTTTTAATGTAAGATTTTAAAAATTAATACTTAAAAATTTGATTTGTATTTATATTCTGGCAAACAAGTACAGATTGCGCCTTTAAATTACCGAAATTAATAAAAAATTGTGTGCTGTGCGACCAGTCACACCAGAATACCCCTCCCCTCCGAGAAACACCTCTGGATCCGCCCTTGCCCTGAGTTCAAAAAAGTGGATCCCGCAAATTGGTCTGTCTGTAAACAAAATATCTCAGGAACGAAAACAGGAGGTTGACATTTTATATCTTAGTTACCCCCCAAGGGGTAAAAATAAGCTTTTGAACAAAATCAGCCAAAAAGTATTAGTACTTTACTGTGAACTTTTTCAATTCTTTTCGATTTCCTCAAAATTCGCCCCCAATGATTTTAATTAAAATTCATAAAATCAACTATTTTTTAAAATCTTTATTCTCATTTTTTCTTTGAAATCTGTTGAAGACCAGATATACTTCATAGGAAAGATATGAGAAATGCCAGCGCTCAGCGTTATCTATTAATCGCAAGTGGTCAAGTTTGGAACTAAGGTGCTAAGGGAAACTAAATATATCTCGACACAAAAAAATTTGATTTGACAAGCACGATACACAACTTGCTCTTACCTTATTGAAGGTGCGACCAGTCACACCAGATTTTTAATTCTATTTTCACATTATTTAATTATTTAATTTGTTTGAAATTTTTCTTTTTATTTATTTTCCTTTAAAAAACATGATTAAAGTTTTCTCGTTGGCGCACTCTCAATCATTTTTCCGATTTTAGTAAACCTTTTTCTCTTTTACCTCAAGGGCAATTCTTTCTCCCCTTCTTTTTTTCACCTTTTTTTTTTTGTTGCCACCAACGACGACGACGATGACGACATTGCAATTGGGTCATCTCCTTAGGGAGGGTTTGGCTTGTATCCAGAATGACGGTATAAATAACATGGACCAAATAAACAGATAGATTCCGAATGGAGAAAAATATTTATAGCAAGAGTGTATGAATTTAATCAGCGATGTAGCAACCATTGGAGAATACAAGGCCATATGTGGGTCGGGGGTGGGAGGATGGGGGGAGGGAGGGCTACTCAAGTTCTAATTTAATTTAAACATAAAGTTTTTTTTTTTATTATTTTTAACAAACCTTTTTTTTTAAGTCATTTCGGCCATTTGACTTATATCAATATTTATTATTTATTTGATACATGTATCGATGGAGTTCCGATTTTAAGCACAACTTGGCGTTTCTTAACAACATTGATCTTGGTGGCTGTTATTCCTTCTTCTTGCTAGGCCCTGCGGCTTACCAAATTTAATTTTAATAAACTTTTATGTTAGTTACTATGTTAATTTATGTATTGCACAAACTAGAGCAAATTCAGTTGAATGATTTTTACAAAATTAATATTTAAAATTCATTGGCCCTGCTTTTTTGAGATAAAGGGTCTAATAGTCAAGGTATAATTTTGAGGGAAAAATAAGAATATACATTTTAAAGAACATCTAAAAAATGATTGATTTATAAATTTTAAACAAAATCGTTGGAGCGAATTTTGTAAAAATCGAAAAAAAAAAAAAAACATCACTAAAGGTCTCTTTGGCCGATTTTGTTCAAAAGCTGTGGCTATGTATTTCACAGACACACAGACAGACCATGTTGAGAAAACCACTTTTTTTGGATTCAGGGGACCTCAAAATGTGTATATCCATCAAAATCTCGACATCGAATTTTTGACATGAATCCAATACTTTCTTATCTATATCTACCTCTATATATATGGTAAGGTGAGGGAATATCGGTTTCGGTTTCGGTTTCGGTGAAAACTTGTTTCGGTCGGACCCTATAATATACAGTATATGTATAGGTAAGAGAAAGTAAAAAACAAACTCCTATTTGTTAGTTTTGTTTTCTATTTTTACTTTCTCTTACCTATACATATACTGTATATTATATATATGTATATATAGAGAGGAAGTATTGGATTCATGTCAAAAATTCGATGTCAAGATATTGATGGATATACACGTTTTGAGGTTCCCTGAATCCAAAAAAGTGGTTTTCGCGACATGGTGTCTGCCTGTGTGTCTGTGTGTGTTCAATTTTAAGCATGAAGGAATTGAGCTACTAGGTTGAAATTTTATATTTAACTTAGGCGTCCCTCTGAGGCGTGAAAATAAGCTTTTAATTAAAATTGGCCAAAAAGTACTAGTACTTTTTCAGTTTTTTTTCGATTTCCTCAAAATTCGCTCCAATGATTTTGATTAAAATTCATAAATCAATTATTTTTTAGAGGCTCTTTAAAATGTATATTCTCATTTTGAAATTTTCTGAAGACCACTTTACTCTTGTACTTCATAGGTAAGATTGAAGAAATAGTTGCCATTGTAACAAAATATAAATATTTTTCTGTTTATAAATTTTACATCTTGAATTCAAATGTACCCTACTGTCGTAAACTAAATATAGCCTACTCAACTTTCTCTTGCCGAAGGGTAAGAGAAAGTTGTGTGCTGTGCGACCAGTCATACCAGATTTTTTTTATTAATATCCAAAAGAAATAGATCATGGGCTCTCATTTAAAACTCAATTTTTACTTTCTTACCTATGTATATATGTAATATATATATAGAGAGAAAGTATTCGATTCATGTCAAAAATTCGATGTCGAGATTTTGATGGATCTTCAGTTTTGAGGTCCCCTGAATCCAAAAAAGTGGTTTTCGCGACATGGTCTGTCTGTGTGTCTGTGTGTCTGTGTGTCTGTGTGTGTGTGTGTGTGTGTCTGTGAACAAAATATCTCAAGAACGAAAAGAGCTAGGAAGTTGAAATTTTATATTTAAGTTAGGCACCCCCATGGGACGTGCACGAAGCTTTTGAACAAAATCGACCAAAAAGTACTAGCACTTTACTGATTCACTTTTCAGTTTTTTTCGATTTTCTCAAAATTTGCTCCAACGATTTTTTTAAATTCAAAAATCAATTATTTTTTAGATCTCTATAAAATGTATATTCTCATTTTTATTTTTTAAGGTCAAAAAGGTTTAAAATTTGTTATTGATTTTTTGTTAAGCCTTTGGGCTCTAGAGGACTCACTAACACCGACTGCGTATAGATAGTATCCACTTTTTTAATAAATCCCTTTGGAAAAGTAGTGTTTATTGTTCCAAGGGTTGCTCTTCATCAATTCCGAAGAGACCTGGAGCGTATCTCGCTTATTTGTCAAAGTCAGAGATCTTAAGAACACCCAATAAATTTGTTGGGCTCCCTCCACTCACTTTGATAAAGAGATCAAACGCATTAGGATAGAGTAGGTGGAAGCTCTAACTAATTTGCCAGCCACAATTTTAAGATTAATTTCCTTCGCTCCATTTCGCCATCAACTACCTATTTATATTTCATCGTTTTCATTTATTTTCTATTATATTATTTATTAAAATGAATTAATATAAATTCATGTTTCAATCCAATATATTCCATATTGATCTCAAATATTTATTTAGAGTTTAGCAAATATATATTTGACCAGAAATGATCATTTCTCCTTTTGCCTTATATATTTTATTAAATTTATTAACATAAACGCGACGCTCATATGAGTTAATTAATTGTTTAATTTGTGGGGATTCAATAATTTCATAACTTTTAGTTAATTTAGGAAATAAATATTCTTTGACCTGAAGAATAAAATAATTCGATAACTAATAGGTTTTGAGAAACAAAAATTCACTATAAAAGCGAGTTTTTTATGACTTCTGGGGGTTGAGAAATGTAGTTTTATTAAAATATTAAAGTAGAAAGTTTGAATTGGGTCTAGTCAAAACTTGGGGAGAGAAACTATCAAATAGAAATGATAGTAGGATTGAAAACTTCATTACATTCTAACAAGTAAGTGTGTTTGCCTATCTGGGAGATTGCAGGCGGAAATGTTTTGATTTCAATCCGAGTCTCTCAAACTTCTGTCGTTGATATATAATTGCACTATGAAATCTGTACAGTTTTATTACTTTCTCGTACCCTATATATGAAATATATAGAGAGAGAAAGTATTGGTTTCATGTCAAAAATTCGATGTCGAGATTTTGATGGATCTTCACGTTTTGAGGTCCCCTGAATCCAAAAAGTGGTTTTCGCGACATGGTCTGTCTGTCTGTCTGTCTGTCTGTGTGTGTGTGTGTGTGTGTGTGTGTGTGTGTGTGTGTGTGTGTGTGTGTGTGTTTGTGTGTGTTCAATTTTAAGCATGAAGGAATTGAGCTAGGAGGCTGAAATTTTATATTTAAGTTAAACACCCCCGGGACCGACAAAATAAGCTTTTAATCAAAATCGGCCAAAAAGTACTAGTACTTTACTGATGTACTTTTTCAGTTTTTTTCGATTTTCTCAAAATTCGCTCTAACGATTTTGATTAAAATTCAAAAATCAATTATTTTTTAGATGCTCTTTCAAATGTATATTCTCGTTTTGCCCTCAAAATTGTTTGAAGCACACTTTACTCTTGTGCTTCATAGGAAAGATAGGAGAAATAAATGGTTGCCATGGTAACCGAATTTAAATCTTTTTCTTTTTATTAGATTAAAAATCAATTATTATTTAAACGCCCATTTTTTTTTCGGAGAAAACATATCTCTCTCTCTCACAAAACTATCTTCTCTCTTTCTACGCGTTTTAAATTTTTCTACCTTATCTTCGCATTTGACCAATGTTAATTTCCTATAGGGATTTGTATGTTAATTTCGATTCAAAAGGGGGTCCCCTTTGGAACTTTTTACGCATTTAAAATTTTTTTTCCAATTCTTATGAAATTTTGTATTTATTTACGAATCTATATTGTGTATAAAATGTCCAAATATGAGATTAAAATTTTTGAAAAATAACCATAGTTTATTTCAAGCAATCAACATTTAAAATGCAAGTTTGAAACTAAGGTGCTATGGAAAACTAAATATATCTCGACACAAAAAATCTGGTGTGACCAGCACAGTGCACAACTTTCTCTTACCGAAGGGTAAGAGAAAGTTGTGTGCTGTGCGCCAGTCACACCAGATTTTTTTTCAAAAGAATTGAATTCATAAGTTAATTCAATATTTTAAAATAAAAATCATACGTTAAAATTACTTTTTATCATTATTATTTATATATTATTCAATTGAGATTGTCACAGATGTAACAACTTTATAATCTTAGCTGTGTTGTACCTGAAGAAGGCTTCAGAATGAGAGGCCGAAAAGTAATTTTT
>JAKCPI010014049.1:0-21684 GCA_023213315.1 Euborellia annulipes
GGCACCCAAGGGTGCCGCGAGAATGCCTAAGGGGTGCCGCGAGATATTTAGGATAAAAATAAAATAAAGAGGCGAAAAAATAAAGTTTTGCTAAAAAAAAAAGGTCAAATGATTAAAATGGAAGTAGCAAAATTTTCCCGTAGATCGGAAAATTAAGTTTGCCAAAGTAAGGTCAAATGATTTTCATGCAAGGGAAAAAAATTTGCCTCAGGGTGGAAAAAATTTCGATTTTGATAGAGAAAAAAAGAAGGGTGCCGCTAGTGTGTAATATTATTTCCAACGCACCTTTGGGGTGCCGTGGACTTCAAAAGGTTGGGAAACGCTGTTTTAGAGAGTGAAGGGTAAGAGCAAAATGAGAATATTCATTTTAAAGAGCATCGGGGTCGCCGCATATTACGTAACGCGTTATGGGGAGAGGGGTCTGGACAAAACGTTACTAATTGTGACATGGAGGACCCGTGGGTTTCTCTAAGTGTGACATAACAATTCAATGTTGAATTTATAAAAATTTTTAAAATAAAAGTCTAATGATTTTCACAACAGGGGAAAATGAAAATGGAGTTGTCACATAATATTTGAAGTGGGGTTTGTTTGTATGTGACTAGCTATGAGATGGAGGGGGAGACTATAAAATCATCAAATAAGACGTTATGTAATATGTGGACGACCCCATCTAAAAAAATAATTGATTTTTGAATTTTAATCAAAATTGTTGGAAAGAATTTTGAGAAAAAAAAAACTGAAAAGATACATCAGTAAAGCGCACTAGTACTCTTTGGCGAATTTTGTTCAAAAGGTTCGTGCCACGCCTGGGGGTGTCTAATTTAAATATAAAATTTCCACCTCCTAGCTCTTATCGTTCTTGAGATATTTTGTTCACAGACCATGTCGCGAAATGGATTCAGGGGACCTCAAAACGTGTATATCCATCAAAATCTCGGACATCGAATTTTTTGACATGTAACCAATACTTTTCTCTCTAAACCAGCGTTTCCCAACCATTTGGAAGTCCACGGCACCCCAAAGATGCGTTGGGATAATATTACACACTAGCGGCACCTTCTCTCCTTTTTTTTTCCCCCATCAAATCGAAATTTTTTCCACCCTGGGGGCAAATTTTTTTTCCCTTGCATGAAAATCATTTGACCTTTTTTTTTTGGCAAAGTCCTAATTTTTTTCCCGTTCTATTTTCGGAAAATTTTGCCGCTTCCATTTTAATCATTTGATCTTTGTTAGCAAAACTTTCTTTATTTTTTCGCCTCTTTATTTTATTTTCTTTTTTATCTAAATATCTCGCGGCACCCCTTAGGCATTCCCGCGGCACCCTTGGGAAAAGGGGCACACCGGTTGGGAACCACTGCTCTAGATATATATATATATATATATACATTAACCAGGAGGAGTGCCCCCCCTCCCCGAAATTTTCCAAATTTATATACATATATATAGGTATACAGTGAACAGGGGGTATATTATATAAGGGGACCAAGGAAGCCGGGCCTTCCTCCCCGAAATAAAATTTGGTCTAAAAAAAAAAAATTTTGCAGCTCTACTAGAAAATAAAATTTTTTCACAGGCCCTAAAAAAAAAGGTAAAATGATTTAAAAATTTTGCCACCCTACGGAAAAATTTGGTTTCGTCAAAAAAAAAATTTTCCACAGGAAAATATTTGAGTTCGGGCGGGTCCTCCCCCTAAAAAAAATTTCTATATAGGCCCTGATATTAACATACCATCAAGAGAAAAGATATTGGACAACCCCCTCACTTTACCTGAATTTAGAGCCTTTTGAGGTATGTAGACAGGGCCGTAACTAGGCAGATACAACAGATACACGGTGCACCTGTTGCATCTGCCTAGTTACGGCCCTGGATACATACCTCAAAAGGCTCTAAATTCAGGTAGAAGTGAGGGGGTTGTCCAATATCTTTTCTCTTGATGGTATATAGGTAAGAGAAAGTAAAAAATGAAAATCCTTTATTTTATTTCATGGAGTAGTTAGTAGTTAGATTTAGCTCATATTACAAACCGTACACACTCTCACGTTAAGACATCAATTTCCTCATTTAGCACGCGAAAACTTTTTGATTTGCTGCCATGCTAGCAAACCGAAAAAATAACTTGGCTTAAAATTAGGAATTTACATATGAAATGATTTATTTTCTTTTACCTATATAAGTTGTTATTATATAGAGAGAGTATTACAATCAATGTCAAATGAAAATATACTTTTTGAGCCTCTAAAATAGTCCCTCGAAATTGTCTATCTCTCTGTGTTGGGGGTGTGTATGTGTACAAAATACTTTACACATATTTCGATATGACTGTCGTCTTCACTTGTAATTTCGAAATTCTTATAAAGGTGTATTATTTCATAAAAAAAAAAAAACTTGAAACATTTCATTTTCTGTATATATATATATATATATAATAGCTGAGTGTTAGTCTGTCCGTCTGTCACGCTCTGTTTGACCAACTTCCCGTTGGAATTTTAAAACGAAATTTTGCAGTCTTATAGAGGACGTTATGCAGAGTCCAAGAAAAATATTTGGGTTCCGAAATTCCTAAAACTTTTTTTTATTTGCCCTCGGACTTGGTGTAGTTGGTAGAGCACCTATCTTGTATAGCAAGGGACACGGGTACGGATCCCAGGCAGTCAGATGATTTTATTTAAGCCATAGCCATCTACCGGCACCCCGTGAAGTTACACCATTTCCCATCTCTAATTCCTCCCCCTACGTTCATTTCTAGGTAATGAACTAATCGTTATTTCTGACTGAGTGAAGTTGTTGTTCATGTTGTTCCAGTGTTTGGTACAATTTTAGAATAAAATCTTTTCAAAAATGTTCTTTAGTCAAATCATAGGCGTGGCTACTGGGGTTCAAACCCGCCCCCCCCCCAATGGGACCAAATCCATGACCAGAACTACAAATAATATTTCATAAAGGGTAAGAGAAAGTAAAATATAATAATTTACTCTAGCTAAAAAAAAATCCAAATTGATTTATAAATACCTTAAAAATAATCTTAAATTTTTCAAATATTTGAAAAAATTTTCTTGAACCCCCCCCCCCCCCCAACAAAAATTTCTGGCTACACCTATGAGTCAAAGTACAAGAAGCAAATTGAATGAATATAAATTTAATAATCGCTTGGAGTGAGGGGCCTTTGCTTGGTTCCGTTAATAAACAAATGGAACCAACAACAACAACAACAACAACAAGAACACTGGGTCAATCAATAATACATATTTCTGTATTATCTTTAAAGGGATGAGATTTTCTAAATATAGAACCATTAATCTTTTCTCTTTATATATTTATTTTTATATTATTTTCAACACAAAATTTGAGTCAAATGAGATTAGATTAGAAATTCAGTGGAAAGAAAAAAAAAGACTCAAATGTGAGTTTTCTCTCTCTCATTCCCTCGCACACGCATTTCGGTGCGGTGGCTTTGAATAACAAATTATTTAACATGCAAAGCACTTTTTACTTTTTTTTTATATATTCTTGTGACAGTCAAAAGAAAACCACTAAAATAGTTATATTCTTTTTTTTTTCTTTTTTATTAATTATTAAAAAGTTCTTGATTATTATTTGATGGCGTGTGTTTTTTTTTTTTTCCTTTTATTTTGTATCACTTTGTACTGTCTCCTTTCGATAAATCTAGAATTACACAAATTACACTAGTCGGGAAAAATAAAATTTTTTTCGAGCTCCGACATAATTCCCGTCAGATTCTTAAGTGAACGACCTCCTGAATCTAAATATGACCTCCGTTTTCCCCCTATCACGCCCCCCTACTTGTTTCCACCCTTTTGCGTTAATTTTAGGGTCATGAATTAAATTTGGAACGATGAAAAGGAATATTTTAGTCTTAATATTTCTTCTGAAGGTCTAGAGAAGTGGAAAGTTGAAAAACACGAACATTTGGATCCAAGGGGAGGGGGAGGATTTTAACCCTTAAATTGCAAAAAAAAAATTGTTAAAAATGATATTTTTTCTTTTTTTTTTCAGTTTTTTCACTGATTTTTTACATATTCCAGCTAACAGGGGGGGGGTAATTACTCCCCCCCGAGATTTTAAAAATACTTTTTTTAGAAAAAAAATTTATTTTTAATGTAAAATTTTAAAAATTAGTACTTAAAAATTTGATTTGTATTTATATTCTGGCAAACAAGTACAGAATGCGCCTTTAAATTACCGAAATTGAGAAAAAATAGTGATATGTGCGACGAGTCACACCAGATTACCCCCCCCCCCCGAGAAACACCTCTGGTCTTGTTCACATCTCACCCACTTTATCCTATAGGCCTCTTTATATTTTTTTTTTTTTTGTTGAGGGAAGTCTGTTAGCTGGAAGATGTAGAAAATCAGTGGAAAAATTGCGGGAAAAAAAACAGAAAAAATCGACCATTTTTAATGATTTTTTTGCAATTCAATCCCCAATTGGATCTAAATGTTCGATTTTTTGAACTTGTCACCTCTCTAGACCTTCTAAAGAAATATTAAGGCTAAAATATTTCTTTTCATCCTTCCAAAGCCCTCGGGCCTTGGTGTAGTGGCTAGCGTGCTGGCCTTCTATACCAAGGGTCGCAGGTTTGGATCCGATAATTTTATTTAAGCCATTTGGATATCAAATGGCTTAAATGAATATCCCTGGACCCCCAATAGATAATTACTATAATACTGAGTATCGTAAAAAGTCTTATAAGTCCTAAGGTGCCGAAAAGACTGTGTGTATGTCTCACACGTACGTGAGTGGGAAAAAAGTGGGAATGTTTTTTTAAGAAAATTAAAAAAAAAAAAATTTCTTCCAAATTAATTTAATAGCCCTAAAATTAACGAAAAAAGGTGGAAATAGTATGGGACTGTCCTCCGAAAAGGGTACGTGGTGGGCGAAAACAGAGGTCATATTTGGATTTAGGGGGCTCGAAAAAAATACTTGGGTCCGCAAATTCTCAAAAAAGGGAAGCAAAAAAAAAAATTCAAGAACATGCAGTATTTGCCCATTAGAAAGCATTGAGTTTTGTCTTGTCTTATGAATGAAAAATTAAAGCCAATTAATTAAAATAATTAAATCTCTCAAATGAAAAATAATTCTTTTTTTTTTTCTTTTAAAAAAACATTCACACTTTTTTTCTCATCCACACTCACATTCACACAGTCTTTTCGGCAACTTAGGCCATTTAAGACTTTAAACGATATCCGTTATTGATTATTATACATATTGAGATCCAGGCATTCTTATTTAAGGTGCGCGTCTCCAGAGGCGTACCGAGGAAGTTGGGGGCCTGGAGCGGAACTAGAAGAGGGGGCCTTATATTGAATTTTTTTTCTTGGAGGGGGGTGGTCATCTTTAAATATCCCTCTCCTCCATACACAAAAATATTTTTAAAATACCGTATATCCCTGAACCCCAAGGGCTCCGGGGCCTTTCAAAGGGAAATTTTCATTAAATTTTGTTTTTACTTGAGCCCCAAGGGCCCCGGGGCCTCTCAAAGAGAAATTTTTATTAAATTTTCTTTTTTTTTTAAATAAATTTTCCCATTTTTACTTGAACCTTGAAGGCCCCGGGGCCTCTCAAAGAGAAATTTTCATTAAATTTTGTTTTTACTTGAGCCCTGAGGGCCCCGGGGCCTCTCAAAGAGAAATTTTCATTAAATTTTGTTTTTACTTGAGCCCTGAGGGCCCCGGGGCCTTTCAAAGGGAAATTTTCATTAAATTTTGTTTTTACTTGAGCCCTGAGGGCCCCGGGGCCTCTCAAAGAGAAATTTTCATTAAATTTTGTTTTTACTTGAGCCCTGAGGGCCCCAGGGCCTCTCAAAGAGAAATTTTCATTAAATTTTGTTTTTACTTGAGCCCTGAGGGCCCCAGGGCCTCTCAAAGGGAAATTTTTATTAAATTTTCTTTTTTTTTAAATAAATTTTCCCATTTTTACTTGAACCTTGAAGGCCCCGGGGCCTCTCAAAGAGAAATTTTCATTAAATTTTGTTTTTACTTGAGCCCTGAGGGCCCCGGGGCCTCTCAAAGGGAAATTTTCATTAAATTTTGTTTTTACTTGAGCCCTGAGGGCCCCGGGGCCTCTCAAAGAGAAATTTTCATTAAATTTTGTTTTTACTTGAGCCCTGAGGGCCCCAGGGCCTCTCAAAGAGAAATTTTCATTAAATTTTGTTTTTACTTGAGCCCTGAGGGCCCCAGGGCCTTTCAAAGGGAAATTTTCATTAAATTTTGTTTTTACTTGAGCCCTGAGGGCCCCGGGGCCTCTCAAAGAGAAATTTTCATTAAATTTTGTTTTTACTTGAGCCCTGAGGGCCCCGGGGCCTCTCAAAGAGAAATTTTCATTAAATTTTGTTTTTACTTGAGCCCTGAGGGCCCCAGGGCCTTTCAAAGGGAAATTTTCATTAAATTTTGTTTTTACTTGAGCCCTGAGGGCCCCGGGGCCTCTCAAAGAGAAATTTTCATTAAATTTTGTTTTTACTTGAGCCCTGAGGGCCCCGGGGCCTCTCAAAGAGAAATTTTCATTAAATTTTGTTTTTACTTGAGCCCTGAGGGCCCCGGGGCCTCTCAAAGAGAAATTTTCATTAAATTTTGTTTTTACTTGAGCCCTGAGGGCCCCGGGGCCTCTCAAAGAGAAATTTTCATTAAATTTTGTTTTTACTTGAGCCCTGAGGGCCCCGGGGCCTCTCAAAGGGAAATTTTCATTAAATTTTGTTTTTACTTGAGCTCTGAAGGCCCCGGGGCCCCTCAAAGAGAAATTTTTATTAAATTTTCTTTTTTTTTATCTAAATTTTCCCATTTTTACTTGAGCCCTGAGGGCCCCGGGGCCTTTCAAAGGAAAATTTTCATTAAATTTTTTTTTTTATAAATATATGGGGGACTATCCCGGACGGGGCCTCGGGGCGGACCGCCCCCTCGCCCCCCTCGGTACGCCACTGCGCGTCTCGAAAAGTTGTTAGAAAGCTTTTGACTACCGAGTTCCTCTAGGCGGCAAGAGATGGCGTTAGTGTTCCCCATAGGAAAACAAGTGACAAATTGCATTTCATTCTAGACTTTCCAGCTAATTAATTAAAGGCAAAAAATTAATTATTTTTTAACACAATGATTACTAATTTAATTATCTACAACTTATAGAGCTCCTTTTTTTAAAATCTCTTTTATTTAATGCGATTAATCTAAAAAAAAATTTTTTTTTTCGAAAATCAAAAAAAGGGCTTCTATAAGTTGTAGATATTTTAAATAGCTTTAATTTAAAAAAAATTTGAGGTCGATATCGTCTAAATTGTGGCCGCTGGAAAGTCCCAAAATTATCACCCCGAGACGCGCACCTTAAGCCATTTGGTATTCAAATGCCTTAAATAAAATTATCGGACTGCCTGGGGTCCGAACCCGCGACTTTCGGTATAGAAGGTAGACACGCTACCAACTACTCCAAGCCCCGTGGGCATGAAAAATAATAAAAATTGTTATATTGTATAATTAATTAATTTCATATGAGGATCCAGCCATCAAGAAACAACTAGTTAATTAATTTCGTTTGTTAAATTTTTTTTTTTTTTTCTCCTTAGATAGATCGGGGATGCCCTGCGACCAAATAAATATTTTAAAACTCATCGCTTTTTTTTTTTTTTTTTTTTTTTTTTTTTTAAACATTCACACTTTTTTTCTCATTCACACTCACACTCACACACACATTCACACAGTCTTTTCGGCAACTTAGGTCATTTAAGACTTTGACGATAACCGTTTTGAATAAATATTATTTGGGGTCCAGGCATTCTTATTTAAGCCATTTGGTATCCAATTGGCTTAAATAAAATCATCGGACTGCCTGGGGTCCGAACCCGCGACGTTTGGTATATGAGGTTAGCACGCTAACCTCTACGCCATGCCCCGAGGGCTAACTCATCGCTTATTTCCCCAGCCCACCAAACAATATTTCTTCATAGTTATTAAGGTGCGCGTCTAGAAAAGCCGTTAGAAGACGATTCAGTACCGAAGTTACTCAAGGCGGCAAGAGATGGCGTTGGTTTTTCCCATCGGAAAACAATGGATTTATTCCATTTCATTTGAAAGATTCCAGCTAATTAATTAGGGTAAAAACTTAATTATTCTTTAACACAATGATTACTAATTTAATTATCTACAACTAGGGTTTGGAAAAAACCGGAAAATTTTGAAAACCGGTTTTTCGGTTTTTCACAAAGCGGAAAACCGGTAAACCGGTTTTAAACCGGTTTTTTTTTTCAAATGTAAATCAAGGAAAAAAAAAATAAAAAAATACTCAAAGCAAAATTTTATAGAATTATTTTTTAATAACCGCGCCCCTTCCTGCCACTCCCAATGGCTTAAATAAAATCATCGGACTGCCTGGGATCCGAACCCAAAAAAATTATTATTACTACTATTCTGATCCAGTGCCTGCTTGAGGATTTGTTTACATTCATAGAATACAAAAAATACATAAATTTCTCTATACATTTCCTATGGGAGAAATCGTAACTTTATGAATTAATAACTCAAAAAATTGTAGGAATTTCGGGACCCGAGTATTTTTCCTGGACTCTCCATAACGTCTTCTATAAGACTGCAAAATTTCGGTTTCAAAATTCCAACGGAAAGTTGGCCAAACAGAGCGAGACAGACGGACGGATAGACCGACACTCCGCTATTATTATATATAGATTATTTAAGTAAATACTTAAATTTTTCTCCTTTTTTCTAATATTAGAAAAAGGAGAAAAAATATAAATAATCTATAATTTTTTTTTTTTTATTTGTCTTTTTCGGCATCTAAGGCCATTTAAACCAGAGGCGTACCGAGGCAGTTGGGGGCCTGGGGCGGCACTAGAAGAGGGGGCCTTATATTGAATTTTTTTTTTGGGGGGAGTGCTCATCTTTAAATATCCCTCTCCTCCATACACAAAAAGTATTTTTAAAATACCGTATATCCCTGAACCCCAAGGGCCCCGGGGCCTCTCAAAGAGAAGTTTTTATTAAATTTTGTTTTTACTTGAGCCCTGAGGGCCCTGGGGCTTCTCAAAGGGAAATTTTTATTAAATTTTGTTTTTACTTGAGCCCTGAGGGCCCCGGGGCTTCTCAAAAGGAAATTTTTATTAAATTTTGTTTTTACTTGAGCCCTGAGGGCCCCGGGGCCTCTCAAAGAGAAATTTTTATTAAATTTTCTTTTTTTTATCTATATTTTCTCATTTATACTTGAGCCCTGAGGGCCCCGGGGCCTCTCAAAGAGAAATTTTCATTAAATTTTGTTTTTACTTGAGCCCTGAGCGCCCCGGGGCTTCTCAAAGGGAAATTTTCATTAAATTTTGTTTTTATTTGAGCCCTGAGGGCCCCAGGGCCTCTCAAAGAGAAATTTTTATTAAATTTTCTTTTTTTTATCTAAATTTTCCCATTTTTACTTGAGCCCTGAGGGCCCCGGGGCCTCTCAAAGAGAAATTTTCATTAAATTTTTTTTTTTATAAATATATGGGGGCCTATGCCGGCTCGGGGCCTGGGGCGGACCGCCCCCCTCGCCCCCCTCGGTACGCCACTGATTTAAACCCCATCCCTATTTATTTCAAATGATTGATAGCCAATTCAAATGAAATAAATTTGTCTCGCTTGGAACGGGAAGCGAACCCGAAACCCCAAGCTACTAGAAGCTATTGTAATATCTTCTCTCTGAGCCATGGAACACGGGCTAATTTATAAATTTGAATACAAGTATTAATGAAGGCCCCCGGGTTTGGCGTAGTAAGTAGCGTGCCTACCTCCTATACCAAACGTCGCGGGTTCGGACACAGGCAGTCCGATGATTTTATTTAAGTCATCTGGATACCAGATGGCTTAAATAGAAATGCCTGAACCCAAAATATATATATTAATTACAACGGTTATCGTCTAAAGTCTTAAATGGCCTAAGTTGCCGAAAAGACTGTGTGAATGTGTGTGTGAGTGTGAGTGCGAATGAGAAAAAAGTGTGAATATTTAAAAAAAAAAAAAAAAAAAGTATTAATGAAGAAAAAATTAAGAAAAAAAAACCGAATTCGGTTTTTCGGGAAAAACTCGGTTTCTCGGTTTTTGAAAATTAGCCAAAAAACCGGTATACCGGTTTCGGTTTCCACCGGTGTCCAAACCCTATCTACAACTTATAGAGCTCCTTTTTTTAAAATATCTTTTATTTAATGCGATTAATCTAAAAAAAATTTTTATTTTTTCGAAATTCAAAAAAAAGGGCTTCTATAAGTTGTAGATATTTTAAATAGCTTTAGTTTAAAAAAATTTGAGGTCGATAGCTTCAAAATTGTGGCCAGCCGCTCGAATCTCCCAAAATTAGCACCCCGTGACGCGCACCTTTACAGGAGTAATTATTGCAACATCGTTGCCTTTTTGTTTATTTGAGATGTTTTTTTTTTTTTTTTTTTTTTAAATATTCACACTTTTTTTTTCATTCACACTCACATTCACACAGTCTTTTCGGCAACTTAGGCCATTTAAGACTTTTGACGATAACCGTTATGAATATATATTATTTAGGGCCCAGGCATTCTTATTTAAGTCATTTGGTATCCAAATGGCTTAAATAAAATTATCGGACTGATTTGAGATGTTGTTGCTTTATTATACTAGCATTTATCTAAAAATAAATAATTTGTTATAATAGATAGCTAATTCGCCATTTAGCATTGACATGTTTGATCTTTAATGTTTGAATGAAATACGATGCATATATTGCAAATCTTTCTTCTATCTACGTAGAAAACAAATTGCTTGAAAACATGAAAAGACATTTTATAAATAATCATCATTTATATTAATAATATTGATAATAATACGTTTAGTAAATGTGTATAGCTGGGAATCGTAGATTAGGAGGATAAGGAGAAAATAACTGGGCATACACGGAGAGGTAGAACTGTCGGTTTTGACCGGGGCGGTCCAATCTGTCGGGTCGATCCGCCACAGTTAAAACTTTCGTTATCAATTTGGCTTAAAAAAGTGGAGAGTTTGATCTGTCGGGTTGGACCGGGGCGGACCAATCTGTCGGGTCGATCCGCCACGGTTAAAACCGTCATTATCAATTTCGTTTAAAAAAACGGAGAGTTTGATCTGTCGGGTTGGACCGGGGCGGACCAGTCAGCCGGGCCGGCTAAAACCGGCACGGTTAAAACCGTCATCACTCACAAACGTAAAGGAAAAACTCGCAGATAAACCCGTATAGTTGGCCCGCCACGGGCCAAACCGTACGTGTATGGGCAAAATCTTTGGACCGCGGCAGTTTTAACCGCTGATTTGACCAAATCCGTGGACTTTCGTCTTGACGAAAGTTTTGCCTGCCGACTAGACAGATCAAGTCAAGAAGCCTTTGGAATTTCCAAGAAAAATGGAAATAGAAAATTATTTAAAAAAAAAAGTAATTAATCCTTTCTTCTCCTTTAAATAAAATCTTTAATTATCTGATTCTGAAGCTGCCAAAATGCGATTTAAGGTCCCCTGAATCCATTTAAGTAGTTTTTGGAATGATGTCTGTGTGTATGTGATATTTTGCACACATAAACTAGATGTAAAGGTCAAGAACTGAAAAGCTTTTGGTAAACATCGGACCATTAGGGGGCGCTCTAGAGGGAGGGCCAATATTTTTTTATTACATAACCTATAATTTTTTTTGTATATTCAGAAACTAGACTTTCTCCCGAGTAAAATGATATATAATATTTGTATCCTAATTTGCCATGACCTAAAATGATATTTAAAAAAAATAATAATAATAAATTTGTTTTTGTGAATGGTGATTAACTAAAATATTTTAGAACATATTAATAGCTTAATTAATTAATAGGGGGAGGGATAACTTATTTTCTTTAAAAATAAATTTGTAAAAAAATTTTTGAAGTAACATGTCCTCCCCTACCCCCTCCAAAAATCGCGACTTAAAGAGATGGTCCGGGGCGGTCAAAACTGTCGCTTGTCCACTAACGAAAAAATCAGACCGTGAGTTCGGACTGCAGTCCAATCTGTTAGATTGATGCGTGGCAGTCAAAACTGTCGCTTGCTCACTAACGAAAAGATCAGTCCGTGAGTTTGGACCGCAGTCCAATCTGTTAGATTGATGCGTGGCGGTCAAAACTGGCGCGTGCTCGCCCACTAACGTAAAGATAAATCCGTGCGTTTGGACCGGCACGGTCAAAACCGACGGTTCTACCTCTCCGTGTATGCCCAGCTAATAGCTTCTTGCCTGCTTTCTAAAATTACTACACAATTGCACTCTAATTTTCAAACGGCTTTTGAAAATTACAATACATTTGTAGGGGGCTCACTGGTATAGGGAGCTAGGGTATCGGCTTCAACAAAGAAGATCCCTGTTCAAATCCTTGGCCTGCGGGATTTTTCATTAAATAAAAATATTTATTTAATATAAACAAATCCTCAAGCAAGCCCTGGATTGGAATATTGGATCTCACCACAATAGCCTCCCCTACGAGGAGAGGGAGTTGCTGTGACATCCCGTCCTGTGGAAGGGACGTAAAGAAGGTTCCCTCTCAGTGATGCATTCTTCGAAAGGACTCGGTGCTGAGGGAGTCCCTCCTCAACTAGGACATCCTCCATAGCATAGAAGAG
Organism: Euborellia annulipes; assembly: GCA_023213315.1. Lineage (NCBI taxonomy): Eukaryota > Metazoa > Arthropoda > Insecta > Dermaptera > Anisolabididae > Euborellia > Euborellia annulipes. The sequence goes on from JAKCPI010014049.1 coordinate 12,619, forward strand.
GTTGGATAAAAGGAGCTGGTTGGATTAAAAAAAAATACATTTGTAAACGGTTTTTGCAAAGATTTACTAAATTTAGTATATTTTTGCTTAGGTAATTTACTCAAAAATTGTAAAATCATCAAAATTTAGAGTGCTAAAGGTGTTGAAAGATAAATTAAAATTTTTCTTAAATCTGATGGAATTTGTTGAGGGAAAATTAAATTTAAAAATTTGAAATGAAAGATTTGGCAATTTATTTAAAATTTTATTCGGTATAGTTACGCTATTGAAAAAAATCATTGTGTGGTTTTATGAAAGCACGATGCAAGTGAAACTTTTTTTCGGATCGTAGGCGTTTAACTGAAAATTTTCAGAAAATTATTCAATTAAGGGTATTAAAATCGCGCGTTTTTAATCTTAATTTAATAATTGGAAAATAGGAAATCAATAGACGCATGTTAAAAACTGAGAACAATATTTATTTAGTATTTGAATCATTTTAAATTATTTTAAAAATTATATTTTATCAATTTAAAAATTGAATAATTAAATCTCAATTTTTTTATAATTCGTCATATATATTAAATTTCAACTTTCCAATTTTTCTCATCATGGCTTGTGACGTCATAACTTGTAGCGTCATGGCCTTTGACGTCACGGCTTGTATGCGACATTCTGATAGAAGAGCCAAAAAATTTGGGAGGATATAATAAAAGTTTCACTTTAAAAAAAAAAAATTATTCATTTTTGAAAGGAAAATTCATTTTTGAAAGGAAACTTCGATAATGCAAGTCTGTTATAACGATCAAATAAAAGTTCCATTTAAAAAAAAAAATGGAGTGAACCATTAATTTTGAAAACACGGAGTAATTCGTGTTTTGGCCATGAATTGGAGAGGAAGAAAATTTTAAAATACTTTCATAAAATTATTTACGGTAGTCAAGGAATGATTTTAAAAACTTTCGCAAAATCAGAATAATATATAGACTATATTTACATCTCAATTCCAAATCTATTAAAAGTTTTTTGAATTGTACTAATTTCACAAATTGATAAATAAATTGTGAATTTGTTTTTGGATTGAAGGAAGAATCAAATGTATAGAGGCAAAACGCCTTTGTCCTTTCAGAGGACATCAAAAAAATTGATCTAAACATCAAATGCGTTTCTTTTTGTCTACTTATATGAGCTATAACAAAGCATTCATATTTTCGTCAACTCGGGAGACTCTGGACATTTTTTCTTTTTTTTTTTTTTGAAATCAATTGCTTCTTCAAAATTACGATAAGCAGCACAGGAGTCAATGCCGATTAGTTATTCTTTTTTGATGAAGTTGTAAAAAGAGGCTGGCGATCTGTAAAAACAAATTAATACATTTATTGTTTTGTCTATAACTCCAATGGTCTACAGCAGCGCTAAAAAGGTATTGTGCCCCGGGCGCGAGTTAAGCTCGCTACGCCACTGGTTTAAGCCATCTTCAGAGCCGAAGGTGAGAATAAATGAAATTTTGAATTAAAATTAAAATTTTATTTATTCTCATCTCCGGCTTTGAAGATGGCCTAAACCATTGGCCGAAACGTCACAATAAAAGAAATAATTTTGGCTGCATATGTCTTGGATTTTTTTTTTTACTCCACCTTAATATAAATTTATATTTTTTACCATTAAAAAATGTTTGTTTTTGTGTTATTTTACAAAATGAGGGGGGGGGGCGTCATATGATTAAATATTTTTAAGGGAGGCTTTGTAACAAAAAGTTTGGAAACCACTGGTCTACAGAACAAGTTGTAATCAATTCAACAAAATCTTTTTCTTTATTTTTAGAAAAACTATTGGCTCTGACTTATTACAAATGGCACCTGAATGAATTTAATTTTTTTAAAGGCTACTTGGTTAAGAAAAAATAGTTTTGGACAACAAATGAATGAAACTACTGAATGGGCACAAGTCTAAGTAAAAGAATCGGGAATCTCTCAAAATAAGTGATTATCTCAAAAGATATTCAGTTTTCGAAAAAAGATTAAAAACTGTTTAAAATAACCTTAATTACAAAATTTTTAAAAACTTCCATCTAAATAAAACAATAAATTCAAAAAATTCTTAAAATAAGATGTTGAATTTCAATAGAAAATATTCTCTTTAGACGTTGAACTGTTCGTTTTCTTTGTCTCTTTGTTCTTTAGATTTAGATTTAGATTTTAAGACCATTAAGAGCTTAAATTTTGAATTTTAGGCTAACGTTGGATCTGTTGTTTTGTGTTATCGTTATTAACAAAAGATTTACAAAATCTTTTTCATTAAGAATTAGTAGTTTAAATATTTTATTCTTCTTATTTGAAAAAAAAATAGCATCTGTTGTCAAATTTACACACATTTGCCATGTGGAATTATTTGTAATATTTTCACACTTGTTCACATTCGATCGTTTTCTATTCACGTAAATTTACATAGCTTCTTAAAAAGTGATTATTTGACAAAGAAGCTATTACTTATACACTTTAAAATATTAAAGAAACAAACTAAATATAAACTGAAAGAGTTGATTTAATTAAGGTAATTAAAATTAAAATCACAAGGTTATTTGTATCAATATATCATTTATTGATATACACAGGGGGGGGCCCGAAATTTTCCAAATGCATATACACATATAGGGACATACAGCCAATAATGGGTCTCGCCCCCCCCCCCCGAAATGTTTGCTCGGCCCCGCAGCACGAATATCTAGGTTCGGCCAAAGAGGGATTATTCCGCGGGAGGAAAAAATTTAGCGTCTCTAAATAAAAAAAAAGGTAAAATATTTTAATGGACCGGAAAAATTTTTGGTTCCGCGAAAGAGGGGAATGTCCCGCGAAATGAAAATTTTTCGCAGGGCGGAAAACTTTGGTTCCGCAAAAAAAAAATAAAATTTTTGAGATCAGCCCCCCCCCCCCCCGAAAAAAATTTCTAATACGCCTCTGACACAAATGATTCGTATTTTAAAATTTTGTGTTTATTTATATATATGGATCAAATATTTGTACCAATTCATAATATATTGAAACATATGACCTTGTGTTTTAATGAATAAAATTTTAATTTTTGTAAAATAAAAGAAATAGAGCCTGGGTTAAAAACATAAATGGATTCAAAATTAATGTGTGTGTGTGTGTGTTTTAATTTTGTATACATATATAAAATGAATTTATTTCAAATTCGTACTAACTTTTAGTTGAAACGTCAAAAATCACGTGGTCTAGAGATGGTGATGCAGGATCAAGCGAACAACTCAGAAATGGAAATGTTGACTGAGTAGCGCTTTAAAGGCGGCAGGGAAATTGATTTGTATATTTGTCTCAAATTCTTCAAGAAAATCATCTGGATCTTCATCCTTAAAAGAGAAATTAAAATTCGTATTATTTTAGTTGAAATTTTCATTATTATTCATTAATAAAATTTATCGTAATCTTTACCTCTAAAGATATTTTTCTTTTCTTTTTAGGTGGTCCCAATTCTAACTCTGTATTTTGCTCAATTTTTGTGGGTACTGCAAATTTAGTAATTCTATTTTTAATTGATGATGAAAAATATTTTTCTTCAAAATGATTTGAACATATGTGTTTTCCTTTGAGAGATTCTGCATTATTGAATTTAGGATCAATTTTTTTAATTGCATTTAGCCACAATTGCAATCTAAAAAAAAAAAAAAAAAAAATAATGCTTAAGAAATAGATAAATGTATCCAAGGCTAAAAAGTACACAATTTAATTTTACTTAGGTGAAATTAATAAAAAAAAAACTCAAGATTTTTTAAATTTCTTAAATATCGGAAGTTTTATTTGTCTATGTCCAAGTTAGTGGTGGCTGATTAAGGTGCGCGTCTCGGGGTGCTAATTTTGGGAGTTTCCAGCGGCCACAATTTTGAAGCTATCGACCTCAAATTTTTTTAAAATTAAAGCTATTTAAAATATCTACAACTTATAGAAGCCCTTTTTTTGATTTTCGAAAAAAAAAATTTTTTTTTTAGATTAATCGCATTAAAGAAAAGATATTTTAAAAAAATCTGGTGTGACTGGCGCACAGCACACAACTTTCTCTTACCTTCGGTAATCGAAAGTTGTGTCCTGTGCTTGTCTCACCAGATTTTTTGTGTCGACATGTATTTAGTTTCCGACAGTACGGTACATTCTATAAGTATGGGAAAATATTTATATTTTGTTACCATGGCAACCATTTCTCCTATCTTTTCTATGGAGTACAAGAGTAAAGTGGTCTTCAGAAGATTTCAATGACAAAATAAGAATATACATTTTATTGAGAATCTAAAAAATAATTGATTTTTGAATTAAAAAAAAAATCGTTGAAGCGAATTTTAAGAAAATCGAAAAAAAACTGAAAAAGTGCATCAGTAAAGTACTAGTACTCTTTGGTCGATTTTGTTCAAAAGCTTCGTGTCACGTCACAGGGGAGTGCCTAACTTAAATATAAAATTTCAACCTCCTAGCTCTTTTCGTTCTTGAGATATTTTTTTGTTCACACACACACACACACACAGACAGACCATGTCGCGAAAACCACTTTTTTGGATTCAGGGGACCTCAAAACGTGAAGATCCATCAAAATCTCGACATCGAATTTTTGACATGAATCCAATACTTTCTCTCTATATATATATTACATATATACACAGGTAAGAGAAAGTAAAAACTAACGCCATCTCTTGCAGCCTCGAGCAACTCGGCAGTTAATAGCTTTCTAACCGTTTTTCGAGACGCGCACCTTAAAACAATATATGGTATATTATTTAGATTTTATTTTTGACAGCAACTGCAGCTAGCAGTTTCGATGATTCCCTCCATCATCTTCAGGCCTAAAAATAATATAACAGACAATGTACATATAAATTTATTTTTTCTTTCTCTAAGAACTTATTTTCAATATAGGTTACATGTATTTATAAATATATATAATATGTGAGCTTTCTTAATAAAGAATTTGTTATTATAATTGTTTGTTACCTATATTAAAGTCATATATTTTTAATCAGCCAAAAACATCGGAGATGCAAAAAGGGGCGCCTCGCATTATTTTTGCCTAGCGTCGAGGTGAAATCAAAAAAATGCGCCTCGCTTTTCTGATTTATATAAAAGCGAGGAAATATTTTCACTTAAATAAAACCCCTACAGAATTTTATTTGTTTCATATATCCTCGCTTTTATATAAATCAGAAAAGCGAGGCGCATTTTTTTGATTTCACCTCGACGCTAGGCAAAAATAATGCGAGGCGCCCCTTTTTGCATCTCCGATGTTTTTGGCTGAGATTTCACTTCTTTTTGTGAAATATTACATGAAAATATTATTTATTAATTTTTGTTTATTAAATATTAAGTTATCCCATGAAGAGATCTTTTAATATGCATTCCAAACAGTAAAAATTAAATACATCGTTTGGTATCCATTCGAAACGATAAACATAGGATTTCACCAAATTTTATAAAATTTTAGGTTTTTTATTTTTGTTATGTTGGTAGAATGTAAATACATCGTTTGGTATCCATTCGAAACGATAAACATAGGATTTCACCAAATTTTATAAAATTTTAGGTTTTTTATTTTTGTTATGTTGGTAGAATGTAAATACATCGTTTGGTATCCATTCGAAACGATAAACATAGGATTTCACCAAATTTTATAAAATTTTAGGTTTTTTATTTTTGTTATGTTGGTAGATTGTAAATACTTCGTTTGGTATTCATTCGAAACGATAAACATAGGATTTCACCAAATTTTATAAAATTTTAGGTTTTTTATTTTTGTTATGTTGGTAGAATGTAAATACATCGTTTGGTATCCATTCGAAACGATAAACATAGGATTTCACCAAATTTTATAAAATTTTAGGTTTTTTATTTTTGTTATGTTGGTAGATTGTAAATACTTCGTTTGGTATTCATTCGAAACGATAAACATAGGATTTCACCAAATTTTATAAAATTTTAGGTTTTTTATTTTTGTTATGTTGGTAGAATGTAAATACATCGTTTGGTATCCATTCGAAGCGATAAACATAGGATTTCACCAAATTTTATAAAATTTTAGGTTTTTTATTTTTGTTATGTTGGTAGAATGTAAATACATCGTTTGGTATCCATTCGAAACGATAAACATAGGATTTCACCAAATTTTATAAAATTTTAGGTTTTTTATTTTTGTTATGTTGGTAGATTGTAAATACTTCGTTTGGTATTCATTCGAAACGATAAACATAGGATTTCACCAAATTTTATAAAATTTTAGGTTTTTTATTTTTGTTATGTTGGTAGAATGTAAATACATCGTTTGGTATCCATTCGAAACGATAAACATAGGATTTCACCAAATTTTATAAAATTTTAGGTTTTTTATTTTTGTTATGTTGGTAGAATGTAAATACTTCGTTTGGTATTCATTCGAAACGATAAACATAGGATTTCACCAAATTTTATAAAATTTTAGCTTTTTTATTTTTGTTATGTTGGTAGCACTCCTTCTTATCACGTTAATCTATTTCTATCTGAATGGATCTATCCTAAAAAATTTTTGTTCCATTAGGGATGAAAATTACTAATAATAATATATATGTTCCTAGATGACGTCATCAGGGAGCAAAATAGTTAGAATTGTCTTTTGGCCATGTTAAAGATAGGACAAATTTGAAATTTTGAATACCTCTCAAAAAGTCACTTTTGATCCAAAATGAAATTTTATATCAAAGGTATCGGGTTTTTGATAGTATCTATTTGTATTTTAAATTTCATCCTAATCGGTCCAGCAGGGAAACCTGTAGCTTTGTCTAAAAATTTGAAAATTGAAGAAAAGAATGAAAAAAAAAGAAAAAAAAAGGAAAAATAAGAGACTAACTTTAGACCTTCCGAAATCGGCAAAATCTCAACTTTGAGCCTCTGCCATTCTTTTTGGGACTGGAATTTTTTTTTGAATTCGTGCTCAAAATAAACGTTATTTATTCTAGTTTAATATAAAAAAAATTTGGCTCCGATATCTTAAAAACTTTTTGAGATATTCGCCCAGAAAGAGAAAAGTTTCTCAAAAAAATTTTTTCACGTCCCTATCTTTTATTAAGGATTTAAAATCATTCTTGATAATATAGTCTAGGGACGACTCGTCCATCTAAATGCAATGGGCCATTGGCATCTATTGGAATGTCAACTAAATGGTAGTATTAAGAGTTTCTTTGCTTTCTTTTGCTTTTCACATGCTCGGCGACGAGTCGCTCCCGCGACTCTTGATCATATTTTTTAATTGAACCTAGCAATAATAATCTAATATTTTTAAATAAAATTTCGGTAGCAACCAGCTTGTAAACAAAGAAAATTTTTCTCGCTCCCGGATTTTGCAAGATTACTTATTAATTTTGGATTTGCAATTGTTTAATTGTGTGTTGGCCTGTTCTTTGAAGCAGTATTTGACGTGTCGTGAATACATTTGGCAGATATTTTCTTTCTGTTCCTCCAGTTTGAGATAAGTTGATCATCCGTTTGTTTACTAACTTTCTTTTTTTTTTTTCTTATTGCAATTGCAGTCTCTTGCTTTTATTATGTCTCTGAGAGAGGCAAATCTCTCTCCCCATTCTGAGGGAAATAGAAATAAAAAATTTAAGAGTGTTGACTTTAGTTCTTCTGATTTCCCTCCACTATATTATTGGAATAATGATATAGAGGACAACTTGGGAATTAAAGGTTTTCCTAAATTCTTTTTAATATCTCATGCTTTAGAAGACAAAGCCCTTCCAGAGTCTCTCCCTTTTTGATACAGAAATGTATTACGTATAATATTGGTAATGTAAAGAATATCAAAAAATTAAAAACAGGTAACTTGCTGGTGGAGGTATCTAATGAGAGCCAAGCTGAATCAATTCTAAAGTTAACTAATTTTGCCCAGGACATTCCAATTATAGTAAAACCTCACCCTAAATTTAATACAAGCAAAGGAGTTGTGTATTGTATGGGTCTCATTGACATTAGTACTGAGGATCTTTTGAAAGAATTAAAATCACAAAATATTTCAGGGGTTCACCGTATTACCCGCAAAGTGGAGGGCGAAATTAAAAATACACCAATTTTAATACTCACCTTTGACAGTCCTGATCCTCCTAAGAATATTAAAGCTGGTTTTTATTCGTTGCAAGTAAAAGAATACATTCCTAATCCCAGCCGTTGTTTTAAATGTCAATTACTGGGTCATTTTTCCAAATTTTGTAAAAGTGCTGATGCCTTTTGTGGGAATTGTGGCTTAATTAATCATTGTGCACAAAATGAAATCTGCCAGAGGGATCCTAAGTGTAGGAATTGTGGTGAATTGCATCCAGCTTGGTCAAGAAAGTGTCCTGCTTTTATATTAGAGAAAGAAATTATGGAATATTCGGTTAAAAAATCTGGTGTGACTGGCGCACAGCACACAACTTTCTCTTACCTTCGGTAATCGAAAGTTGTTTTCTGTGCTTGTCACACCAGATTTTTTGTGTCGACATGTATTTAGTTTCCGGCAGTAGGGTACAATTGCATTCAAGATGTAAAATTTATAAGTATGGCAAAATGTTTATATTTTGATACCATGGCAACCATTTCTCCTATCTTTTCTATGGAGTACAAGAGTAAAGTGGTCTTCAGAAGATTTCAATCACAAAATGAGAATATACATTTTATAGAGAATCTAAAAAATAATTGATTTTTGAATTTTAAAAAAAATCGTTGGAGCAAATTTTGAGAAAATCGAAAAAAACTGAAAAAGTGCATCAGTAAAGTGCTAGTACTCTTTGGCCGATTTTGTTCAAAAGCTTCGTGTCACGTCCCATGGGGGGTGCCTAACTTAAATATAAAATTTCAACTTCCTAGCTCTTTTCGTTCTTGAGATATTTTGTTCACAGACACACACACACACAGACAGACACACAGACAGACAGACCATGTCGCGAAAACCACTTTTTTGGATTCAGGGGACCTCAAAACGTGAAGATCCATCAAAATCTCGACATCGAATTTTTGACATGAATCCAATACTTTCTCTCTATATATATATTACATATATACATAGGTAAGAGAAAGTAAAAAA
>JAKCPI010014051.1:0-28957 GCA_023213315.1 Euborellia annulipes
ATAATCTCTATGAATTTAATTCATTTAAAATAAACCGCATTGAAAAATTCCTTATAATAGTCTAGTTTTTTTTAAAAGTACGTTTAGACGTCGCTCCTAAACCCCCCTTAAATAAATCGGAGTGTCATCAGACTGCCTGGGGTATATATAGGGTAAGAGAAAGTAATATTCTTTTCCGCTTTATTTAATACAAATGTTCGCCTGATTCTTTTGATATAATTTTTTTTTTTTATCTATATTCTACACCTCTTGGAAACAAGTTTTTAACCTCAAAAATTACGAAATCATATTTTAAATATAACTATTGTTTTAATTAAGAAATAACATTATTTTATTTATTTTATTTTACATTTAATTATTTCCGACGAATAATCATGACATTTATTTAATTATATATAATGAAGGAAATATGATTTTTTTTAAGAGTTTAGGCTAATTATATAAAAAAAAAAAATTGTATTTTATTTTACTTTTATGAATTTAACAGCTTGAAATCTAAAAAAAAAAAAAATTTCATTGCTTTCGGATGTAATGCAATTTAATTAATATGCAAATAATATAAATTTTTAATCTCTTTGATTTTATTATAGCTACTTACAATCAAGAATTGAGAAAAAAAAAAGGAGTATGAAAAAAATCTTTATTACCTGGAGCAATATTTTTTTTCCTATTTTAGTTAATCTTGTATGTGAATTTCACTTTTAGACATTTGGTATTTAATTAAAATTTATTAACATTAAAAAAAACTATATTTTTAATAAATTTAATCGTTGTGAAAATCAATATTTATTTATTAATGTCAGACAGTAATCAAATTAATTCACTCTGTCATATAATATAAATAGAAAAACTTTATAATTAAAATTTTGAGGTTAAAAGCAAAGAATACAAGTGAGTTTAATCTTTGACTATATTCAGTATTATTTCAAGGGGATGTAGAAAATATATATTTCATTTTATTAATTTAATAGGTTTAATAATTAAATTTGAACTCCTAAATTTTTTACTAATTATATTTCAAATTTTATTTCGAATATAATAATAAAATTAATTCGTTAAATCAAAATTAATTTAGAAGTTAATTTCTTATGGCTGTGGAGATTTAATCAGGATTCGCAGGAACTTTGCAGCCAGGAGATTAAATAAAAAAATCTTTTATTGAATTTTTATTCGCCGACGTTTCGGATCATTGAATCAGAGACGCCTAGTAGCAAGGTAATAGACAATATTTTGTACATATCAGAGTAAAAAGAAATTGTTTAGGCTTGCAATATCTAAGATCTTGTATAATTGAAAATATTTGCCCTGATGAAGGTCGTGATTGACGTTCGAAACGTCGGCGAATAAAAATTATAAAATATTTTATTATTTAATCTCCGGGCTGAAAAGTTCTGCGAATCCTGACAAAATTAATTAAAATTTTTGAGAGTTTGAAAGAAAATTGAATTTAACCATCAAACGCCAGTAATAAATGAGATTTATAGTTATATTAAAGATCGTTGGAGGGGGTTGATTGAAACCCTGTGGCCCCCAACCGCCCCTCACTTTCTAAATTTCCATTAAAATTTCCAAAACTTATTGCAAAATTGATATGGATATAAAAACAAGCATTTTTATTCTCTGAACATAAAAATATAAATACTTCTAGCCAACCAGTTTTTAATTTTTTGTTTATATATTTTCAATTTCAATAAATATTTTTTTTTTTTATCCTTTACCGATAATAATACGTAGCGGCATGAATAATTTGGATTCGGTTCGGAATTAGCTGGTTCGCAAACTCGCCATCTGTTATTAGTGACTATAAAACGGGCGGATGAAAAAAAAAAGAAAGAAAAAAGACACGCGCCTTTAAAAGAATGATTGGGAAATAACAAAAAAAAAAAAGAGCTAAAGATCAAGTTTGCATTTGAAAATTAACAACGCGCTATCTACACTACATCAAATATTATTTTGATTTAAAAAATGGCGTCTTTATATATTCTACATCTTTTGGAATTAAAATCATCTCCCATTTTTAACCTAAAAAATTTTGAATGACCTATTATATTTTTTTTTTTTTTTTAAATACCCCATGTAAAAACAAAAACTAAATATTAATACATTATGATACCATATCGCAATAAGTAATAGATTAAATAGCAAATATATAAACATCATCTCAAAAAGCCCCAGAAAAATAGAGAGACGCTAATCACCAACATCCTAGAAAATAATCCATCAGCATTAGGAACACAGCTCACCTCCAATAAACACACAAGCACAATACATAATATAGAACTTCTACAACAAGGAAACAAATTTTAATTAAGTATAAAATTCTTAAAAACATACTCAACGTACAAAAACTTATCCGAACCACACATATTCAAAGAATTCGCGCCTTTTAGATAACAATAAGATCAACCTATTTCAAACTTCACTCATATGCCAATCTCATTCACATAAAATAAGTTGCCAACTTCATTCACACAGTCTACTAAAAAAAAAAAAAAAAAAGAATTCAGATCCACGAACATATTTAAATTTATATTTATATAATAATACAATACCTTCAATAAATTCTCAATCCCGGTCAGTACAAAATACAAATTCAGAACATCTCTTTTATTTCTTATCCTTCATTAACTTTCTACCTAACCTCCAAGCTCCGCCTAACCAAAGCAATATCATGTAAATTCTATTTTAATTCGAGTGTTTATTTATCAGTATGTAGGTCTATTTGTAAGGCTTGAAGATGCTTTATAATAAAAGAGCAAAATTGATAGCCTTAAAAATTAAACTTGTTTTATTTACCGACTCTGAACTCTTAATTACTTCCTAATCTATTTAAATTTGAATTTTAGTAAGATTATCTTTTTTTAATTTTTAATTATTTAAATTAAATTATTATTGACGTAAAATTATAATATTTCTAAAAGAAATAAAATAAGAATAATATCGAGATTATCAATTTATTTTAAATTCTATCTATTTAATAATTAAAAACAAAAATAAATAAAATTTGAGAAAAAAAAATTAGCAAAAATTAAGATTTGATTTTAAAGATGGCTATATATAATTATATATATTCTACATCTCTTGAAACGAAAATCACTTATAACTTCCAAAATATAGTAATTGTTGATGTGTGAAGAAAAGAAATCCACATCTTATTTAGAGTTATTATAAAATTTTAACTGATCGATAAATGCCAATGGGGAGAGAAGACCGAAAAAGACAGTACAAAAAAATATTTTCTCCTTATTAGCACTTAATTTTTATTATAGAATATATTCTCATTTTATTAAATGAAGATTATTTGATTTTTGTTTTTTAATTTCAGGGGCGATGGGCAAGTGGAGTTCGCGGTTTCCGCGACGAGGCGGCGGCGGTGAAACAGATACAGGAAACGGAGGACCAGGAAACGGTGAAGATGCCTTGGCTGACACTACACATGATGCCCTTTTGGGCAGTACTAAGGGTGTTACAAATAATGATGGAGGCTGGGTGCTTACGCCAACAAGTACAACCCCATTAACGCCTTTGGCCACGCTTACACCACCTTCTATGCTTCCTGCTGACCTCGACGAACCACTCTGCGGATTGGGTCCTTGCACGCCCAAATGGCTTCAGGTAAGAAAACTAGCCTTTGGTAGCCCGGGCCACTTACCGGAATTTAACTGACTCATATGGCTAACAAACTCACAAAACTTCCCCGAAAATTCTTTCATTGGACCATGAGTTGAAAATATTATTGAATAAGATTTAGTGCAAGTTTTAGGAGGGGGGAAGCAATAGATCGGATGCCATACATCAACGATAGATGATCTACACTGGAGTTGGGTTTTTTAAACAATTCGACAGTCAGATACACATACATGACGAGAAATGCAATTCAAATAAAATTAATTTACCTGCATAGTAGAACGTGGCTGTAGCTGATATGTTGAATAGGAAAGAGGATGCAGCCAAATAATTGAGCCTCTATTTGGTAATAAACACTCTCTATTGGGCTGGAATCAACCCTGCCATCTTCAGTCTTCAAAGAGCGTATACATTCTTTGAAGGCTGAAGATGGCAGGGTTGATCCCAGCCCAATAGAGAGTGTTTATTACCAAGAGGCTCAATTATTTGGCTGCATCCTCTTTCTTATTCAACATTCATTTACCTGACTAGTAGTAGATCCATACTTATTAATTTGACATTTAATAATTCCTTTTTGGATAATTTTATATTCAAAAATATGATAAGAAGCTTTCAAAATGTTTTAATCCAATTTTTTTTTTTTTTTTCTTTATTAACCGTATAAAAAGGCTTCTTGAAAGAAAATAATAAATGTACTTACAAGTGACAGTTGTAGGTTAGGTTACCATATTTAATTTTGAATTTCATTTTTCAATTATTACATAAATATTTTGATTATATTATTCACTAAATAAAAAAAGCAACATCATCAATGCTCTAAAACATTAAAAAATATGAAATAGAAGCTTTTATCCAGTTTTTGCAGGGATTGTTTTTTTTTACAGTTTTTTACAATGACATAGTTTTGTGACATTTTTCGTTTAAAAAACTACGTGTAATATTCTGATACCCACAAATTTTTTTTTTTTGCCAAAACAGTTTGATAACCTGGAACAAATAAATTTATAAGAATTATTAATTATTTAGATTGAAAAAATAAGCAAGCAAGCATTTCCTCTAAAAGGTATTGTCAAAAGAAAATGATTTATGAATGTGAGAACACACAAAAAAAAAATTGTTAGGTTCCTCTGACCCATTCACACAAATTCGTTGAATTTAAAGATTGCGGTTTTGAATTTATGAAAAGTATGGGAATAAAAGTTTCACTTTAAAAGGGAGATAAAAATTCTAAGAGTAACAGAACGAGGATGGCGAACTTGTGTCATATGTGGAAATTTTTCTGTCAACGTGAATTCTCATTTCCCAATGCTATATTTGAATAATTCAAGGCACCATCTATTTCAAAAATGGCTACTAAATCGCTTGCAAAGAAATTCAACTCCGACTTAACCTCAAAAAAAAAAAAAAAAAAAAAGTAAAATTGATCGTTGAAATTAGAATAAAATTATGATTTAATTATTTTAAATTTAATTAAATATTGGAAAATTTATTTAAAAATAATAAATATGATACTTAACAATTGAAAATAATTAAATGAATAAACAATTAATGGAATTTGTTTGTTTGCTTTCAGATATTTGCCAGCAAGCAAGCATTCCTCGTAACATTTTGTTTCACATGGGTCCTTCAGGGCATGTACTATACCTATTTTGTATCTGTGATCACAACAATCGAGAAGCTCTTCCAAATACAGAGCAAAACCACAGGTGAGCTGCTCTTATTCTTTTTTGTTTCTCTCTTTCTAAATTCACTTTTAGAAAGTATTTTGAAAATGTTAATCCACCCCCAATTTATTTATCTATTCATCAGTTCATAAGACTTTTAAAATATTAGAATAGAATCATAAAGATGAAGATCAGTACAATTGTAGATCTAATAATACAAGGGAATAGAAAAATGGCCTCCCGATATTTATTAAAAAACGCGATTTTCTCAGCTTCGCCTTGATAAAATCATTTGTAATTGAACGATAATAATTGAGAAGTTTCTCTCTAGTTCTGGACCAAATTTTATAACAATCCATTAAATAGAATTAGATTTATTCGCAAAAGGCAAGAATGATTGTTCTTGACTTTTTTTTTCAATTCACCGCCTCATTGAGCTCAAAAAAAAGTTTCTTTTCTAATGCTAATTTGAAAGATTTTGTTTTTATTCTTTTTTTTTAACTAATTATCAGCCCTAGGACTTCCCCCACTTTGCCATGTTTTGTTTGTGTTTCATGTTTGTGAAGAAGGCAGATGTTTTGATCTAGAAGGACAAACCAAACAAATAATACAAATATAGTGTGTGGTTGGTTGGTTAGTTGGGAATTTTCAAGGTTAAAAAAATTACCAAACTATTTTTTTTTTTTTAACTAAAATAAAAAATCTGGTGTGACTGGCCGCACCAGATTTTTTGTGTCGAGATATATTTAGTTTTCGACGATATAATAGAATTGAAGTTGTAAATATAGGGTATGAGAAAGTAAAAAATTTATAAACACGGGTAAATATTTTGTTACCATGAACTCCTATATATTAATTTTCTACATGAATTACGCAAAACTAAGTGGATTGAGATTACTTTTTTTTTTTTTAATTTTTACGCCTTTTGAATTTATTTTGAACTTATTTTACGTATATTTATATAATTTTTAAAAATAATTCAAAACATTAGGCTTTAGGGAGATCCTCTCCGGGTCCCCTACTCAGGCTCGGACCCGCCTGCGGCGGATCCTCGCCTTTTCTTTTAATAATATTCTAATTTAGTAGTAATACCTTACTATGAGTATGAGTCAAGGGCGGATCCAGAGAAATTTGTTGGGGGAGAGGGGCTGGTGTGACTGGGCGCACAACTCCCAATTTTTCCTACTTTAGTTAATTTAAAGATATACCTATATATACAAATCAAATTTGAATCAAAAAGTATTAATTTTTAAAATTTTATATTAAAAATAAAATTTAATTTCCAAGAAAAATATTTATCTCAAATCTCGGGGGAAGGGGGTAATTACCACCTATTATCCCCCCCACCCTTCCATGCATCCGCCATTGGTATGAGTAGAGCTTTTTTGTTAAAAAAAAAAAGTTGCTTATGAGATGCTTTTTTTTCATATTTTATGCTTATTGAACAACTTTTTATTCAAGCATGCTTTTTTTGTTCGATCCAGTGGCGGATTAAAGGGGGGGGGGGCGGTGGGGGCGACCCCCCCCCCCCAGAGAAGAAATTCAAACAGTTATAAAAACTAGTAATCTAAAGAAATTATGATTTCCGCTCTTTAATTTCAATTGAATTTGTTACCAATCAATTTAAATAAATAAGAAAGGGGTCTAAATGGCCATAGATGCCGACAAAGTCCTTAAATAAAAAAAAAAAACGACAAAATTGCATTAATCCGCCACTGGTTCGGTCTTTAGAGATATTATTTCTAGAAATCGGAATCGGACTTGACTACGGTATAATTAATTTGTTGTTAGGATATAGATTATATATGAGTATAATTAATTACGAGAGAGAGAAAAAAAAGTCTATTTGTTTTAAAAAATTTAATGGGAAAATGATTAGCGTGTTGGTTGGCTGCAAGGGTTCTCTTAATTAATCAATATGATTTAAGGAGAGCTCTCTCTCTATTGCTTGGAGGCAAAATTCGCTTCCTCATTGGATACTAGGAAAAAAGAAAAAAAAAAAATTACGTTCCCTCATCTCGTCGCCGTCTTTGTTGTTGTTGTTCATCTATGACCAGGTGTTTTGCGATTTCCTGTACCTTCTCGGAAATAGTCAAACACCTCCTCCTCATCCTCCTCCATGTGTGTGTGTGCATACCTCAAGGGTCATCTACCCTTTGGATTAACTGTTTGAACGACGACGACGTTATGACGTATGACTCTTCACCAAAAATCATCTTCTTAGCTATTCATTGACTAAAATTCAAAAAAGGAAAAGAATAATTAACATGTCTCTCTCTCTTTCTCTTTCTCTCTCTATAGAAGGAATTATTATGCGGAAAAACTATTAGTTAATTAACTAGTAAATGTTAAAAGAGATGCGAGAAATTGTAATTTTGTCGTGTTTCACAAATTGTGAACGTAAAAGAAAAAAAAAAAGATTCCTGTTTAAATAAAATTCTATTTGAAAAAAAAAAGAAATTAACTTTAACCTCAAAAAATGATTATACAATTTTATTTTAGATAGATCAAATTTCATAATTATTGTTTTTAAATTTATTTTTGATTAAACTGTTTGTATAATCTTTCTTCAGATACAAATTCAGTTACAATCATCTAATTTTTTACTTTCATATAGCGATCTACATTCTGTACTTAAAACAAAAGCAAAATGGCCGACCCATTACAACTTCAGCGCCATCTGAGTTGAGCTTAGAAACTAGATTCAAAGCCAGCACAAACTCCATAAGTCATTTGTTCAAGTTTTTTGTATTTATGCGTTTTATTTCATTACAATTTTTGAAATTATGCGTTTTAATAAATTTTAAAAAATTGCATGTAACTTGGACAAATGACATTTAGGTCGAACTTTGAATGTTGTTTTTAAGTTCAGCTCAGATGGCGCGCGAGTCCTAATGAGACGCGGCCATCTTAGTTTTCAAAATCTGAATGAAGGTCGCTAAATTAAAGTATGACTATGATTGTATCTAAAATTTGTACCTGAAGAAGGCCACAGAATGAGTGACCGAAATGTATCTTATACATATAAACCACAGTTTATCCAAAAACAAATATTTTTAAGATTATATCAATATTTTAATACGAATATTGCGATATTTGTTTAATTAAAAAAATAAATAATAGTAACAATAAGAGAAAAATAAGATATATTATTGCCCTATAATAATAATATATTAAATATATTCTACAAACTCTTTAAAAAGGAATTCATCTCCGTTTATAACCTCAAAATATTATTTAAAATTAAATTTTTCTTGGTGCTTTTTGTTTTATTGAGAATAAATTCTCTTTCAATGGTTGTAAATTTGGTAATGCCTTAATTATTAATAGTACTAAACTTCGAAATATTTGGTCCAACGAATGCTGATTAGGCCTACAATTTTTATTGCACCCAAATTTTAATACCCTCCCCTCCTTTGGGAGTATTTGTAAAATCTCAACTTTATTAGATAGGTAATTGCAAAGATTTTTTGGTGCTCTTGTCTTGAAAAGTAACGATATTTAATAATAATAATAATTTTATGTAGCCATAATATTTTCTTATTATTATAATAGCTATATAATAGTGCGTGAAAGTAAAATTGAAATAAAATTTATTAGCACTCTAACATTCTGTCACTTTTGATGACGTCAATTAAGTTAATATTTCATGTCTATTGATAAAGATGTAAGAAATTTAAACTAATATTATTATTATTTAGATTGAAAAATGAAATACAAAAAAAATCGTGTTAGTCATTTTAAGGAATCAGCGGACTTTTTGATTTCAAAGACAAGAACTTTTTTCAATAAATAATTAATAAAAAAAATTGATTTCCAAAATGGGCGTTTTATGGGGGGCCCCCCCCCCTATATATATATATACATTCTACATCCCTTGGAACAAAATCAACTCCATGTTTTTAACCTCAAAATTTATATGCTTATAATTTTGATTTAATTTAAAATATATTCTATAATTTAATTATTTTGATTATAGTTTTTCTTCTGTTTTGGCCTTATCCATATCCTATACTGGCTTGGCATTTTTAAAGAAAGAAAAATGGGATAAAAGTCAGCATATAAAGGGAATCGAAGAAATGTCAGTTCAAGTCCTGGTCGCTATCTCATAAGATTTGAGCCATTGAGTGATTAATATTGAATTGAATTTTTTTTTTTTTTTTTTTATTGATTTCAGGTATCATCATGTCCGCGACTGAGATTGGTCAAATTGGATCGGCTCTTTTGCTCACCTATTACGGTGGCCAGGGTCACCGACCCAGGTGGATAGCCTGGGGTATGGTCCTATTTGCGCTGTCTTCGTTCACCTGTTCACTACCCCATTTCCTTTTTGGCAAGCAGCTAATCCAGGTGAACGATGCAATGCTTACGGCGCCTGCCCTGCCTAACGTTTGTCGACCACAGGACTTCGACAACGTCACTAAGTAAGTAAATTCACTTCATTTACAATCGATTTTTTTTTTTTTTTTGACAAATTAAAAACACAAGAGAGTGAAAATTAAAAACTATTAATTACAGCTAACTTCATTTCACTTACCCTTTGTGATATTCTTCTTTTAAGGGGGTTCAGGAGCGACGTCTAAACGTACTTTAAAAAAAACTAGAAGGAATTTTTCAATGCGGTTTTTTTTTTTAAATGAATTAAATTCATAAGAGATTATTGGGACATCGAGCTATAATTTTTTTAATGACTTATTAAAAAATTATCGTAATTAATTTTATTGTTATCAAGCAAATACAAAAAAAAACAATCTGTCCCAATAATCTTTAATTTTTTTTTTAAATTTAAAAATGAATATATTGTTATTATTAATCACATATTAATTAAGAAATTTTTAAAATAAGCTTAGATGATTTATTTAAAAATCAAATGTCAAATTAGTTCAGCATTCTTGCAATAGATGGCAGGCTAGTCTAACAGCCGATATAGTATTAGCCTATATCTGGCCTATATTTATATATTTTTAAGCTTTTATAAAAGATACATAATATATAATAACATTTATAAAGTATTTATTGTTAAAAGATCATTGCAAATCAACCAAATGCATTAAGTATTATTAGCTATCATTCTGACATCTCTTGGCAAATTTTTGAATTACTTGATTTTTTGAGCATACTTTTTATGACACACAACGCCATCTTATCGGGAAAAACATGCGTAACACCTTCGCTCCCGTTCCCCCTTAATAACATCTCAGCTCTTGGTTATTGAATCAAAATATTAACAACTTATGATGCAGAAAATTGCACATTCAAAAGAGATTTATTGGGTAATAAACGTGGAGAAGAGTGAAGTTTTATCATCACACACACACTCAGCCCTCCATCAATAGAAATCCGTCTCAAAATAGGAGTTAGTTTAATGAAAAATCTAATAATAATTTGATTTAGACTTTCACGAATGGTTACGTGGTTTATTTTAGCAAATAAAAATACAAAAAAATATATTATTAATTAAAATAAAATCAACATGTCATTAGCAGCCGACATCAAGTAGATAAATTCACTTTGAACAATTATGACGTGATAAAATCCGACTCTGTGATTGGTCTAGCCTGAGTGCATGCCTTCATTATCAGCCTAAACCTGCAAGGAAACGTTCGCATGGGTCATATATGACGTTAAAGGCAGGAGAGAAGCGCTCGACTCAACTTGCCAGAGTGCAATAACGCATGGTGTGAATCCACCTTAGCTGAAGGTTTGGTGTTATTTACATTTCCGTGGCTAACTTCGCCTCGCTTACATTCATAGTCAAATTCATATGCATTGCTCACTTCATATTACCAACACAATTGAATTAGACTATTAATATTCACAAATTTAATTAACATTAGTCAATGACGATTCTAAATTTAATTAATGATATGTGTTGATAATGTGAAGTGAGATGGGGGAATTTTTGGGGGGGATTTGTCAGCAATGCATATGAATTTGGCTACGAATTTGAGCGAAGTTAGTCACACATGTAGATGACACCAACGTCACCATCTAACCATCAGTCGTGTTGATTGTTCAAAGTGAATGCATCTACCTGATGACGGCTGCAGACAAGGGCGGATCCAGAGTTGTTTCTCGGGGGGGGGGGATAATCTGGTGTGACTCGTCTCACAGCACACTATTTTTTCTTAATTTCGGTAATTTAAAGGCGCATTCTCTACTTGTTTGCCAGAATATAAATACAAATCAAATTTTTAAGAAGATATGAGTAGGATGGCAGCCAGGAAAGAAATCAGACAAAAAATTCAATCAATTTTTATCTAATTTTATTACGATCGCCGACGTTTCGGACGCAAATCGCGCCCTTCCTCAGGACAATCGATGGTTAATGAAATACAGATGGACGTATTTTTTTAATTAACAATATAAAAACACAATTCACGGGTGTGAGATGCATTGTTTTGTACTGTATATATTTGCTGTTACTCATTGAACCCTTTCGCATTAAATGTATTAACATATCCGAAACGTCGGCGATCGTAATAAAATTAGATAAAAATTGATTGAATTTTTTTGTCTGATTTCTTTTCTGGCTGCTATCCTACTCATATCTTCTAATAGTTCAGCCATCATCTCAATATTATTACAAATTTTTAAGTATTAATTTTTAAAATTTTACATTAAAAATAAATTTTTTTTTCGAAAAAAAGTATTTTTTTCAAATCTCGGGGGGGGGGTAATTACCCCCTTTACCCCCCTGTATCCGCCCTTGCCTGCAGAATCAGCAGCCGAAACATTGTATTTATTTTTGTATTATTATTTGCCTTAAATAAACCACGATTTATGTGATAAAATGTTTTTTATTTTTAATATAATAATAAGGTTGACTACAAGTGTGTTATGCTAAATGTCGATGAGTAATTTTTATTTTTATTTTTTTAATTTTCCAGGACTGCAAATGTATGTATAGTTGGTGAATTGGAAGAACAATGGCCTCAAGGGAGGCACACAAGAGTTGTTCTCGCCATTTTTTTTATATCTTTGTTGGGGGTCGGCATGGGTCAAACGGCCGTCTGTACTCTCGGGATTCCTTATATCGATGATAATGTAGCCAGCCGGGAATCTCCTCTTTATTTTGGTGAGTTCAACCAAACTATTTATTTTTTCTCTCTCTAAATTACAATTTTATTTTATTTTATGCATAAAAACTAAATAGTGTGAAAAAGCTAGAGGAATTTGAATAAGTTTTTGTTGTTGTTTTTTTTTTTCTGGAAAAATAATTTTTATAGACAAAAATAACTAAAAATCTTTAAAAGAGGCAGGCAACTAAGAACTAGAAAAATAGGCATTAAAAAGGCATTTCAAGAAGAAAATGATACGTACTTTTAAAATATTGAATTAATAATAATAGGTATATAAATTTTTTTGTCTAGTTTAATAATACTAGTCACAAACAAGACACAAGAATCCACCAAAATAAGCTTTAATTTATTTATCGAGTCAATAGTCGGACTAGTTATCATCTAAAAAAAAATACGACTCTGCTGCCCTCTAGCGTTTTTATAAATTAGTAAGAAAATATTGTAAAAAAAATTATTTATCGAGCCGCTAGGTAGCGGCAGGGTCGACTGGGAAACCCAAAAAATACGACACTGCTGCTACCTAGCGGCACGATAAATGAAATGAGATTGGCCACCACAGGTCCGTCTCTCTATCACGCTCTATTTAGGCAACTTCCCGTTGGAATTTCGAAACGAATTTTTTTATGCTTAAAGAGGATCTTCTAGGGATTACAGAAAAATTATTTTCATCCCGAAATCTCTATAACTTTTTGAGTTATTAATTCCTAAATTTACGATTTCTCCCATAGAGAAATATTTGTCTTCTTTGCATTTATGTATCCAATGAATGTAAACAAATCCTCAAGCAGGCACTGGATTGGAATAGAGTAATGATAATTATTTTTCGCAATTAAGAAAAGGCGAGGGTCCGCCGCAGGCGAGCCCGAGCCAGCTGGCGGGGCGAAGCCCACCCTGTCTAAACGCCAAACCCGTCCCCGGCGGCTGAATATAATTTTTTTTTTTTTTTTGTAAAGGAAATAGTAGAAGAATCTTTAATAAACACTTGGCAGCTCAATAAACGAAAAAAAAAAACTTTCTCTTTTTTCTCCATTAGCTACATATACATCAAATCAGTTAACACTAAAAATGAGAGACTCGTCTGTATAAAAGAACAGGTGAAGATGATGATGATTATAAAACTGGCCTAAATCTTTCAGCTCGTTAAGATGATTTCTATTTATTAAGTTAATTAAGGTCTTCATTCATTCATTCATTCATTCATTCATTCCCTGAACTGTTAATATTAGGCTATTAACGGAGAGAGAGAAAGTCTCTCTGGATCTTCTTCTTCTTCTTTGTCACGATCAAATAGATGAATTGCTGCTTTTCATTTAAATTTGTAAACTTGTTTTAAGAACAACACTCCCACATTATTTGTTTCCATTTCTTTTAACAGCAAAAAAAAAAAGTAAAAAAAAAATCTGTAATTAAGAACACATTTTTACTTTCTCTTACCTATATATGTAATATAATATAGAGAGAGAAAGTATTGGATTCATGTCAAAAATTCGATGTAGAGATTTTGATGGATATACACGTTTTGAGGTCCACTGAATCCAAAAAAGTGGTTTTCGCGACATGGTCTGTCTGTGTGTGTGTCTGAGAACAAAATATTTCAAGAACGAAAAGAGCTAGGAGGTTGAAATTTTATATTTAAGTTAGGCACCCCCTGGGACGTGAGACGAAGTTTTTGAACAAAATCGGCCAAAGAGTACTAGTACTTTACTGATGTACTTTTTCAGTATTTTTCGATTTTCTCAAAATTCGCTCAACCGATTTTGATTAAAATTAAAAAACCAATTATGTCTCAGATGCTCTTTAAAATGTATATTCTCATTTGCTTGAATCTTTTGAAGCACACTTATCTCTTGTATTTCATAAAAAAGATAGTTGAAATGGTAACAAAGTATAAATATTTCCCATGTTTATAAATGTTACAGAATTCCAATAAATCGGCAAGAAACGAAATATATGTTGACACAAAAAAATGTGGTGTAACAAGCATAGAAAGTTGTCTGTTGTGCGACCAATCCCACCATTATTTCGTTAAGATACAGATAAAGAAACAAAATTTGTTTTCCTCCTCTGTATATAAGCTTACTGGAGTATATGGCAAAGAAAATAAATAAAAACATTCAGATCGATTTCTAAGCAAAGAGACCCCTTGTAGTTAGACAACCATTGCATCGCTAGACATACTCGATGATAAATCCTTACTACAGTAGTTGGATTCTAGACAATAATAAATCTCTTCCTTCATATTTAATATGCCAATATAACATGTATGATGTTAAATAATTCAAAGGAGCGGGGAAATCAGTGCAGCAATTTTTTTTTTTTTTTTTTAAGTGGAACTTTTATTTGATCGCCTCAAATTTTTTCGCTCTTCTATCAGCATGTCGCGTTACAAGCCATGACGTCACAAGCCGTGACGACAAAAATAGGAAATCTGAAATTTAATATATATGACGAATTATAAAAAAAATAATTGTGAGATTTAATTATTCTTTGATAAAATATAATTTTTAAAATAATTTAAAAATGATTCAAATCTTCAATTTCTAAATAAATATTGTTCTCAGTTTTTAACATGCGTCTATTAATTTCCCATTTTCCAATTATTAAGTTAAGATTAAAAACGCGATTTTAATACCCTTAATTGAAAAATTTCTGAAAATTTCAGTTGAACGCCTACTACCCAAAAAAAAGTTTCACTTGCATCGTCGTTTCATAAAACCACACAATGATTTTTTTTAATTTCGTCGACGTTTCGGGAACGTATCCTTCACATCTTCAGGGCGATAAATTGTTAATATTGCTTAGTGGTTCATACAAATATTTAATAGACGAAATTTTAAAAAATCTGGTGTGACTTAACGCATCAGATTTTTGTTTCGAACTATATTTAGTTTCCCATAGCACCTTGACCACTTGCATTTCATAAGTAAAAAGTAAAAAAAGTCAATCTCCATAGGCTCTGCGTATTTTAAATGTTGACTGCTTGAAATAAACTAGTGGTTATTTTTCCAAATTTTAATCTCTATTTTATACATTTTCAAAATAGAAAAATCCTAAATAAATAAATTTCATAAGAATTGGAAAATTTTTTTTTGAAATTTGTAAAAAGTTAAGGGGACCTCCTTTTGAATCGAAATTAACATGCAAATCCCCTATATGGGGCTTTAACATTGGCTCTATGGAAGGAAGAGCCGGACTTGGCATCAGTAAAGTTTGGGTCGATTTTGTTCAAAAGTTTCGTGTCACGTGCCAGTGTGGTACTGTACCTAACTTAAATATCAAATTTCAACTTCCTAGCTCTTTTTGTTCGTGAGATATTTTGGTCTGAGACTTTTTTTACTTTCTCTTACCTATGTATATATGTAATATATATATATAGAGAAGTATTGGATTCATGTCAAAAATTGGATGTCGAGATTTTGATGGATATACGCGTTTTGAGGTCCCTGAATCCAAAAAAAGTGGTTTTCGCGACATGGTCTGTCTGTCTGTCTGTCTGTCTGTCTGTCTGTCTGTCTGTGTGTCTGTGTTCAATTTTAAGCATGAAGGAATTGAGCTATGAGGCTGAAATTTTATATTTAAGTTAAACACCCTCCTGGACCGGAAAAATAAGCTTTTAATCAAAATCGGCCAAAGATTACTAGGTACTTTACTGATGTAGCTTTTCAGTTTTTTTTCGATTTTCTCAAAATTTGCTCCAACGATTTTTTTTAAATTCAAAAATCAATTATTTTTTAGATGCTCTTTAAAAATGTGTATTCTCATTTTGCGATTGAAATCTTCTGAAGACCACTTTACTCTTGTATTTCATAGGAAAGATAGTAGAAATGGTTGCCATGGTAACAAAATATAAATATTTTCCCATACCCATAAATTTTTATCTGAATTCAAATGGACCGTACTATCGGGAAATAAATATGATTTTCGACACGAAAAATCTAGTGTGACAAGCACAGTACACAACTTTCGTTTACCGAAAGTAAGAGAAAGTTGTGTGCTGTGTGCCAGTACACACCAGATTTTTTTTAATTCAAAACGTATATTTCCATCAAAATCTTAATCTTTAAATGCAATATCATTTATTTATTAATAAATATTTATCTCAAACCTTTCGTATTTTCCTCATTAGCCGTATCTGTTATCGTTTCCATATATCGTCCCCTCCTCCCCCCTCCCACGTGAATCAATATACATATGGACTTATTTATTTATTTGTGACGCATCACTCTTTTTTATTATTCCAAATTATATTGATTCTCTATTTAAAAACTTAAAGGTATTTGCTCAAAATAAATAAAAAAAAAAAAAAAAAAAAAGAAGCGAAGGGTGAATGAAAATGAACTTGCGGAAATCCCCATGCCTTGATATTTTTCTCTCCACCCCCTTGCGACTAATAGCACGTGCAAACAAGAAATATTTTTCCAACCCCGACCAGCCATTGACCTCAAGCACACACAGAGTTCAACCAAGAGCGCGCATATTTCAAAAGATCAATAATGTAAACCATTTCCCTTCCCCCCACCCCCCTCCCACGGTCAAGAAAACATCTATCTGATTAATAAACAACCGATTTATTTATTTTATTCCTTTTTAATATTTTAAATATTGAATAGCAAGTTGAACGTCCCCCCGCTTTTTATAAGTGAAACTTTTATTTGATGGCCTCAAATTTTTTTTCGCTCTTCTATCAGCATGTCGCGTTACAAGTCGTGACGCTACAAGCCATGACGTCACAAGCCGTGACGACAAAAATAGGAAAGTCGAAATTTAATATATATGACTAATTATAACAATATAATTGTGAGATTTAATTATTCAATTTTTAAATTGATAAAATATAATTAGTAGAAAGGATAGGTCGATTCAGTCCAATAAAAAATATATAAAGAATAATTTTACGTATTTTTTATTATTCAATTCACATGTCCAGATCTCAGGACCTGACGGTTTCGGCCCCTTTTGCCCTGTCTGCTCCCCAGTGAGGGCCGGATCTCAATGATATACGTTATAAAAAATATTTTAATTTATGGTGGTTAAGAATTTTATTTAACTTTACAAAACATATTTACCTAGATAGGTGAGATGAAGTTATCATTTAGATCCTTAACAAAAATATAGTAAGACATATAATTCGAAAGTGATGACATTCACTCTGCTCGTCATGCAATTAGAATATAAAACAAAAAGATTTTGAGGAAGACATGAGCACAGGTAAAGTTGTAAAGTAAAATAAAATTCTTAACCACCATAAATTAAAATATTTTATAACGTATATCATTTAGATCCGGCCCTCACTGAGGAAGGCAAACAGCAAAAGTGGCCGAAACCGTCAGGTCTGGAGATCTGGACATTGAATTGAATAATAAAAAATATATAAAATTATCTTTATATATATAATTCTTCTGTACGTGTGTATGTGACTGAACTCCTCCTAAACGACTGAACCAATTATGATGAAATTTTCTGTGTATGTTTGTGAGAATCCCGGACAGGTTTTGTTTCACAAATAGCAATAAGTTAATCAGTAATTAACCGTTAAAATAAGAAAAAAATAAAAAATTAGGAGAAATAGTTGCCATGGTAACAAAATATAAATATTTATCCATGTTTACGATTTGTTATTTATTTACATTTTGAATTCTAAAATATCGGCGTGTCTGTGTACCGGGAGAGTCCCGGAAAGGATATTATTCACAAAAAATCTTAAGTTCATGAATAATTAACCGTTAAAATAAACTCTATATATAAAAATGAAAAGGGGGAAAATGTATGTACCGGTATGTATATAAGCCGAAGGCGAGCAGGGGGGGGTCCAGGGGGCGCAGCCCCTCGCTAGACCGCAAAGCCCCGCCTTCGGCGGGGCTTTGCGTCTAGTTCTTTATATATTTTTATTGGACTGAATCGACCTATCCTTTCTACTAATTATCAACACAGTCCTGGTGAGTTTTCAATAAAATATAATTTTTAAAATAATTTAAAATGTTTCAAATCTTCAATATTGTTCTCAGTTTTTAACATGCGTCTATTGATTTCCCATTTTCCAATTATTAAGTTAAGATTAAAAACGCGATTTTAATACCCTTAATTGAATAATTTTCAGTTAAACGCCTACGATCCGAAAAAAAAGTTTCACTTGCATCGTGCTTTCATTTCATTTTTATTTTGTTCTTTCGGCTGCTGAGGTCATTTAACGGCTATATAATGAATTATTATGTTATAACGATGTCTCCTAGGGGGCAGTTCGACACGCTGTTTTCACTGGGTCACCCACCCGAGATTTCACCGCGCCTGGCCTTGCTTAACTGACTGTGTATCCCAACGGAGGCTACTTTATCTTAGAAATTCCTTTTAACCAGCAAACAAAAATTTATCCACTCAAAGGGTAATCCTAAATTAAAATTAAATGAGACTCAAGACAATCGAATTCCCGTTTCTTGACCTTCAAAAGGTTTTCTTTTGCTTCATAAAGGTGTATTGTACCTGTTTGTGATTAACGATTTCTTTTTCTTCATGTTTTTTAATTAATTAGAATATTTTATTCTCTTTCGTTTTCTTAATTAATTTCCTTTTTCTTTTTATAATTCTAAAGAGGCATAGCAACGCGTCTTAATTTAACAACGTCTTGTGACTTTATTTTGCTTGCCTAGCCAATCCTTCAAAGGAAAATTCATTTTAAAAAAGAATAGTCAATAAAGTTGCAAAACTTTTACGCTCTTATTAATAACATTAAAATTTGCTGGAATTATGGGGGTTCAGGAGCGACGTCTAAACGTACTTTTAAAAAAACTATACTATTATAAGGAATTTTTCAATTTTTTTTTTTTAAATGAATTAAATTCATAAGAGATTATTGTGACATCGAGCTATAATTTTTTTAATGACTTATTAAAAAATTATCGTAATTAATTTTTTTGTTATCGAACAAATACAAAAAACAATCTGTCCCAATAATCTTTAATTTTTTTAAAATTTAAAAATGAATTTATTGTTATTATTAATCACTTATTAATTAAGAAATTTTTAAAATAAGCTTACAGCTTAGCTCGTTAGATGATTTATTTAAAAATCAAATGTGAAATAGTTCAGCATTCTTGCAATAGATGGCAGACTAGTCTAACAGCCGATCCCCTTTTAGCCTATATCTGGCCTATATTTATATATTTTTATGCTTTTATAAAAGATACATAATATATAATAACATTTATAAAGTATTTATTGTTAAAAGATCAATGAAAATCAACCAACTGCATTAAATATTATTAGCTACCATCCTGACATCTCTTGACAAATTTTCGAAATACTTGATTTTTTGGGCTTACTTTTTATGATAATAGCCTATAATACAAATAATCCGGTGTGACTGGTCTTACAGTACTCTTACCTTTGGTAAGAGGAAGTTGTGTTCTGTGCTTGTCACACCAGGTTTTTTTTGTCGAGATATATTTAGTTTCCGGAAGTGCATATAAAATTTATAAACATTGGAAAATATTTATATTTTGTTACCATGGCAACCATTTCTTCTATCTTTCCTATGAAGTACATACAAGAGTAGCCCGCGGGCTTGGCCTAGTGGCTAGCTGGCCTTCTATATCAAGTGTTGCGAGTTCGGACCCCAGGCAGTCCGATGATTTTGGTATTGGTATCCAAATGGCTTAAATAAGTATGCCTAGACCCCAATAGATAATTACTAAGATACTGACAATGTGAGTATCGTAAAAAGTCTTATATGGCCTAAGTAACCTAAAAGACTGTGGAAAAAAAGTGTGAGTGCTTAAAAGAAATGTACAAGAGTAAGGCCCAATGCACACGGTGCAACTGAAAAGAAACTCATTGCAAACATATATCGTCAACTAGTCGCGTTTCAAACAGATATTGCATGGAGGTCCGCACACGAACGCAACTCAAGTTGCACCCAAAATGGCCGACGTTTTCAATCAGCTGTTTGTTCGGTTACTTAATAAAGATATTTTTGGCAATTTAAGGGTTTATTTAAGTAATAATAATATAAAATATTATTAATATTGAAATAACTTAATATTTTTTATTAAAAATTGAAGGAAATATATGTAGTCAAGACAAATGAATTTCAAATATTTTTTTAATTAATAAAATATAGTTTTTAAAATATTTAATTAAGAAATATTTTTTACTTAATATTTAGTAAAAATATTTATTAAAATAACTATAATTAGATTTCTTAAGTTTATTTTGAAAAAAATTTACGGGGAAGAATAAAATATCATTCAAATGAAAAACAATGTTTAAAGAGTCATTTCAAAGGCCCAAAGGCTGGTATTAAACTAAATTTATTTTTTCAAATTCCAGAGAAAATTATAGAAATATTATATATTTGTTAAAATGTAATTAATTTAGTTTATGGTTAGATTTTTTGGAAATTATTTAATAAAAAAAAAAGATGAAAAATAACAGAATAGGCTATTAAATAAATAAATTTTTAAATAAGCAATTATATTTATAGGCTATATATAATATTTAAGACATTAGGCCTATAATATACATCACGTATGTAATATTAAATTCAAATCCCCTTTCGGGTTTTGAATTTAATAAATAATTATATAAATACATTTTGTATTTTACCGCCAGTTCGATTTGAGTTTGCAACATAAGTTGCTTTCAAGTCGACACGGTCAGTTGCATTGGTGTTGCGTCGCCAACGCGTTGCAAACTTTTGTCATAGAGTTGCACCGTGTGCAGTGTCCCATTCAAATACACACAATCAAACTGAAAACAAACTAGTTGACGATATATGTTGCAAACGAGTTTCTTTTTGAGTTGCACCGTGTGCATTGGGCCTAAAGTGTGATTCAAAAGATTTCAATTAGAAAATGAGAATATACATTTTAAAGATCATCTAAAAAAAATCAAAACGTGTATATCCATCAAAATCTGGACATTGAATTTTTGACATGAATCCAATACACTCTCTATATATATTAACTTAGATAGATAAGAGAAAGTAAAAGACTACACCCACAATTTTTTGCATTTCTGAGGATTCTTATGAACTGAAACGCAAAGATTACCACTATAATTATACTTTCCCCTTATTTTGGGGGGAAAGAACAAAAATTGAAAACGATTCTCAAGAAATGAGATTTTCAACTAATTTGATTATTTATTTTTATATTCCGACATGAAAGAGATGTTGATAAATCCTCTGTTATTCTAATGGGTGGAGTGCAGCGCGTTAATCCGTCCATCTGTGGTTCAGACTTTATTGCTTATCCAAGTGGCGCCTGGGATAAATTAATTAAATCACTTTATTCGAGTCATTTCTTTTTATATTTAACAAAAACCACATGGTCAAAAACAATTCGTTAAAATATTATAACATCTTTAATGAAACTTGCCTAAATATTCTGTTCTGACTCAACTAATCTATACATGTCTATCTGTCCTCTGTACGCAAAATTTTAGAGGGTATAATATTTAAAGAACGATTCAAAATCTTTTTTAAATTTTAGTTACAGTGAAGGCGCTACGCGATTTTTTTTTTTAATTGCCCTCTCGGCTGCTGAGACTTCCAAAACGTAGGTGAAAATTTAATTTATTTAATTGCATCAATTTTATTAAGAAGAAACAAAGTGATGCTGTTTTCTTTTTGCCGGTGAGAGTATTTTAGATTGAAAAAACAGGGATAGACGGGATAACGAGCTACAGATCCCATTTTTTGGGATCTATAGCGCGTTGTCGCTCGAAGCGTGTAGTCGCGTGTTGTTGCACGCTTGAAGTGGACGGACGAGCTTCAATTAATTCACACACATTGGGATTTGTAGTAAATATACGCTTATTTGTAGCTGCAGCGCGTTTTACGCTTCCAGTGGACGACCAGCCCTAAAGCAAAAAGGGCGACATATCGGACAGTACCTAAGGCGCAGACGAACCTAAATCCCCTTCGAAATACAATCACATAGCTTCTTACAATTAGACAAGGGCGTCATTTCCGGCTAAACATGATGACGGGGGGGGGGAAGAAAAACAATCTTGATTTTTGAAATCAGCGGATCATTCCTAAAGTTAGAAATCGTTGATATTTGCCTGCCACAAGTGTCTCGAGATCGTGGAGCCTAGGGCTTAGGCAACCCAAGTGTTAGTGTTGTACTAAAAGTAGTTTTTCCCCTTCACTTGCATTCAACAAAACCCCTTGCTCTCGTCTTCGACGAGCAAATGCAACAAATTTATTCTTGCTCACAGTCTGGAAATCTTGCAATTGCTCGCCGAAGTTTTAAATTTCACTCTCTGACTCCTCTTCGCCTGTCTCTGGCTCAGCGAGAGAGAAGGCTAAACAGGCACATAAAACGCAAGTTAGTGGCTAGTAATGATATTTTATTATTTATAGCATTTCGGTTGCCTATGTTCAAGGCTCCCTCTCGAGCACATAAGGCACTTGTTGCGCAACATAATGAGTGGCCGAGACGTTGTATTTGATACAAATAAACCACAGTTTTTAAGCTGTAGCACAGTGGTATATATCCTGCCTTTTTTGCTGCTTGGGTGTCAGGGGCTCGCATCCCGTCTCATGCGACAGACATTTATTTCAATTGAATATTTCAATCAAATAAAAAGAGACCGAGTCTAAATATCGAATAAAACCTTAAATAAAAAAAAAAAAGTTATATAAAAAATAATTTTAATATTTTTGAATCTTTGGTAATGACAATAATCCATTAAGGGAGTAAATTTTGTTGTTATTTGATTCATGTTTTCTGGAAGGTTCATTAATTAATTTTATATATTATTTTTATTATATTTATATATTCATTGTAATTACTCCGAAAAGACTTTTGACTAATGGAATTCATTCCTAATTAATTATCAAACAATTTATTTTAATTGTTATTATAATTAATTTTCTTTTTCATCCAATTAAATACAACAAATGTTGGTTATAATTATACTCTTTATTAAAAAAATATTAAATTAACAAATTTTATGAAGCGATTTTACATAAATATAAATTTTTTTATACCAGGTATGTCTTTGCTATTTATTATTATATTAAATTGAATTTTTGTTTTTCAAGCCTCAAATATTTAATTATCCTATAACAAGATTGAAATTTAATTAAAGTTTTGAAAATGACATTTAGGTTATAAGACTGGCGATATCCTATGTTCTAGAGACATCATCATCATCATTATGATACAATAATTAAACATCATCAAGAATGAAGTGTGTGCATTTGTTACCTCTACGGGTAATTTTAAAAAAATGTCCTTGAAATGACAACTGATTTGCGACTATTTTTTTTTTTTTTTTGCATATCTCTCTTTATACGGAAACAAAACAAAACTGCATTAGTATGCATGGAGTTAGAGAGTTCCGTTGAGTGCAATGACAGTTGTTATAACGCCCCCCTCCCCCCCCCCCCACCAATTTGTATTTCGCCAATAGGCCCTATTTAGGAGAACATGCCGTTAAATTTTGTTTCTTTTTCTTGTTAATAGTGTTTAAATAATTAAAGAGTTTGTTTCTTAAAAAATTAATTGTGATCAAAAAATTAATCATTAAATAAATATTAATTGTGCGAGAGCAGGGTTTCCCAAACTTTTTCGGTTGAAGCCCCCGATTTCCAACAATTACCGAGACGTTTCGGAAAACTTTATTCTCCCATCATCAGTCTTTTAAATTGTGATTTCCCGGAGTTGTCATATGGGCACAATACATTCATTATGTACAGTATTATATGTTTGGATGAGTTAACCATTTATCTTATTCAATGAGAATTTCTCACTCCAGAACATACGGGAGAATAGAGCGTCTCGGTAATTGTTGAAAATCGGAGGCTTTATTTCTTTTGCATAAACCACGGACTTCATTAGTTAAAATATTGTTTGAACAATATTATTTTAATAACAAATAAATTTAATTATTAATATCTATAGGTTAAAAATTATTAAATTTAATTACTGTTAAGGAGGCCCTAGACCAGTGATGGCGAATCTATGAGCCGTGGGTCAGACACTGACCCACGCAAGCTTTTTAACTGACCCACGATTACTACTCACAGAAACTCACCTAAAAAAGTTGCACGTGAAGTGGGAAAGAGGCGCAGTTTAAATTGTTAAATCGTCAAACTACGCCCATTTTTACCCGTTAGGCCAAATGAATTTTAAAAATATTCAGTTTTAAAAATACTCAGTTAAAAATTTTTCAACTTAACTCTGGTACAAATGGGCATTAGTGGCCCACGATCAAGTTCTAAAAAAATATGAACAAAATTTGACCCACGTCTCAAAAAGGTTCGCCATCCGTGTCCTAGACCTTCAATCATTTTGATCAAAAGATTGAATCAAGCTCAAGCCAGATTGACAGTCTAGGAACCTGTTTGACGCTTGGGCCAATCTATGAAGGTGATTGATAGCAAGTTTGAATGACTCAATCATTTGTCTCAATGGATTGATCGTCTCGGCCCAGTTTGATCAAACCATATATTTTGTAGGACAAATATTTTTTTATTCAATAATGTTAATAATTTTCTTAAGATTTAATGAAAAAATCCAAATTTTTAAGAATCGTCAAATTGAAATATTATATCCCTGCTACTCCTGTTAGCTACCACAATCAAGAATTGTTGTAAGAGGAAAAGTTGGTCGTCGTTGATAGTAATAACACGTAAAAATGGGCCTGGGATCCTGGACTAATTGCAAAATAAATGACGCTTGTTGAATCAAAATCAATGGACTGGTCTCTGAGATTCTCTGACATTCTAATGGTGTTTTCTCTGAGCCAGGAGCCCTTTGAAGGCTGAAAGTTGGCATACAATCTTACTTTTTAAGGTACTTTACTAAAATTTGGGCAAAATCCACGACCCCTCAAAAATGTTGCCCATAGATAATGAAAAAATAAACTAAACATGGCTTGTGAAAGTGAAAAGAAGAAGCAGAAAACTTTCAATTATGATGTTGTATCTTTTGCTCGAGTAAAGCTGAGTGCCATCCATCCATCCATGGCTACTGCACTACTTTGCCTGTTGAAAGAGAATTAAGAAAGAAAGCGAAATAGTCAAGAACAAATAGTAGACTCTCTTAAGGAAAGGAAAATTAATTGGTAATCATATTTATAAATTGGAACAAAGCAAAAACATAGCAAAAGAACATAACAAAAATCTGGTGTGACTAGTCGCACAGCACAAAACTTCGAAAGTTGTGTTCCGTGCTTGTCACACCAAATTTTTTGTGTTGACATATATTTAGTTTCCACCGATATATTAAAATTAAAGATAGCATAAAAGAAATAAAAATAATGAAATATATTAATATATAAGTAAGAGTCAAAAAAAAAAATTGCAGGACATGCAGCCAAAATTATTTATTTTATTATCCCGTTCCAGGCTAACGTTTCGGGCACTGGTCTAGGCCATCTTCAGGCCGGAGGCGAGAATAAATGAAAATTAAAATTTTCATTTAAAATTAACCTGGAACGGCATAATAAAATAAATAATTTTGGCTGCATGTCCTGCAAATTTTTTTTTTTTGACTCTTACTTATATATTAATATATTTCATTATTTTTATTTCTTTTATTTATGCGACGCACTTTTTCAAACAAAAAATATAGATACTGGCTTTACCCGCTATGAATATAGATTTGAAAAATTTCGGCTAGCTCCCTCGGTCCCCCCCCCTTATATATGCCCCTGGTACCAGGTATATAAATTATTTATTCCAATTTGTTTAATCGTTTAAGGCCTTTTAGACCCCGCCCCTAGTTATTCCAATGATGTTAATTTTAATAAATGGCAAACAGGGCTTGACAAAAATGGCCTTCACCAATAAATGGATATGCATAATAATAAAAACACAACAGTTACATGTTTTAATCAGCCATTCATTTAGAGTAAAAAATAATTGTATACGTATTTAAAAAAGTAAATATAAATATTTTTTTAATGGATTAACCCCATTAGCTTCTATTTCTAAATCCTCTCGTCGGAGAAAAAAGGAAAAAAAAAGAAGATAATAATCCAACGTCATCATTTTAATACCTTTGGCTTTTTTAAATTTAATTAATCTTCTCTCCTCTTTTCTATCGATAAAATTAAATTTGTTTATCTTAAAAGAATGGAAGGAGGTAGCAGCCAGGAAGGAGTGTCTCCAAAACAATGAAACTCCCAGATATTCGCGACGTTTCGGTCCAAATTCAACGCATAAATAAATGTCCATCACTCGGAATAACTGAAAAGAAGAAATAGCAAAATTAGCAGTAAAAAAAGATTAGATATTGATAGATAATCGGGGCCACTTTAATAATTATATATAAAGACAAATGTTTGAAAAAAATTGTCATTACTTCCTCACATATCTAAGCCTTCGATTGCAGATGAGCAAAATTTTAATGTCATTAACTAGTCCGAAGCAACATATGATTAAATATATTTATATAAATTTACATATGACAACTGAAAGTAAAAATTAAAAATAACAACCATTTTAATGTTTTAATTGTTAATGATGTTAATTATGAATAAAAATCTATTGTAGCCTGATTGCCTGATGATGGTCAAATAAATTTGGACCGAAACGTCGCGAATATCTGGGAGTTTCATTGTTTTGGAGACACTCCTTCCTGGCTGCTACCTCCTTCCATTCTTTTAAGATATTAATCACAGCCACTTCCACACTCAACAAATTAAATTTGTTTAGATATAAATGCCAAGTGTCCCTCTGTCTGTCTGTCACATCCCGTTGAAATTAAATTATCCCTTGATAAGACACACGAGTGCCTGGTGTGCTTGACAGTGGAGCCTTGAGCTTAGGCAACCAAAATGCTTAGCGTCTTGTCTTAGGCTGACCCCGAACGCTCAATGGCAAAACATTTTGTTCAATTGTGTTTTGCCTCCTCGGTGTGCATTGGTCCATAGAAAAACAGTTTTAGACACGATTAGACAGAAACGTTTTTGCTCAATTGGTGTGCGTTCAGCCTTAAAAGTATCTTTTCCACTTCAGTTGCATTCATTAAAGAAAGATGATTTATTCATTTAAAATATTAATACTTTGCTGATGTCCTTTTTACTTTCTTTTACGTATAGGCTATATGTTTATATTCTATGGGTATAAAGAGAGGAAGTATTGGATTCATGCCAAAAACTCGATGTCGTATATACACGTTTTGAGGTCCAAAAAAGTGGTTTATGCAACATGGTCTTTCTGACTGGGTTCAAATCATGAAGGCATTGAGCTACGAGGTTGAAATTTTATATTTAAGTTAGGCACCTCCCTGAGGCGTAGAAATAAGCTTTTAAACAAAATCGGCCAAAGAGTACTAGTACTTTACTGATGCAGTTTTTTTGATTTTCTCAAAAGTCGCCTAACCATTTTGATTAAAATTCATAAATCAATTATATCAGTAAAATTTTTCATGAAAATTGTTTGAAGTACACTTTACTGATATAGTATTTCAGATTTTTCCAATTCACTTTCCGGCTCTTCCTTCCATAGAGCCAATGTTAAAGCACCATATGGGGATTTACATGTTAATTTCGATTCAAAAGAGGGTCCCCTTAACTTTTTACACATTTAAAAAAATCTCTATTAGGTATAAAATATTCAAAAATGAGATTAAATTTGTGAAAAATAACCATAGTTTATTTCAAGCAGTCAACATTTAACTAGCTTGCGCCCTCGGGCTTGGTGTAGTTGGTAGCGTGTCTGCTTTGTATACCAAGGGTCGAGGGTTTGGATCCCAGGCAGTCCGATGATTTTATTTAATCCATATGGATACCAAATGGCTTAAATAAGAAAGCCTGGACCCCCAATATATATATACTCATAATAACGGGTATCTTATAGAGTCTTATATAGCCTAAGACTGGGTCTACGTGTGTGTGAATGGGAAAAAAAAGTGTGAGTGTTAAAAAAAATATGGGGATTGACTTCCCCGAGACTTTCTCGTATGTTCTTTTGGAATTACGTCTGGGTGTGTGTGTAAACACGATTGCTTAAAAACGAAAGCAGCTAGATCGATGAAATTTGGTATCTGCTTCTTACACTAAAATTGTAGATTTCTATCAACTTTTGGAGTAAATACGTCACTTGGAAGTAGTACTTTACTTAAAAAGTTTTTTCAAAAATTTTGAAATTTTCAATTTTTTTGTTATATTATGATAAATTACTCTATTTTAAAAGTTTTTATTCTTTGACATTTTTTCGAAAACTGAATAGTTTTTGAAATAATCAAAGAAGAAATAGAAAATTTTCGTTAATTTTGATAAAAAATCAAAACAAAATCATACAGGTGTCATTAAAAAAAGGGTAAATATAAACAAATTCATTTGTTTCACAAATTCATTTGTTTATATTTGCCCTTTTTTTAATGACACCTGTATGATTTTGTTTTGATTTTTATCAAAATTAACGAAAATTTTATTTTTCTTCTGTGATTATTTCAAAAACTGTTCAGTTTTCGAAAAAATGTCAAAGAATAAAAACTTTTTAAAATAGAGTATTTTTATCATAATATAACAAAAAAATTGAAAATTTCAAAATTTTGAAAAAACTTTTTAAGTAAAGTACTACTTCCAAGTGACATATTTACTCCAAAAGTTGATAGAAATCTACAATTT